>JASDQU010440214.1:3438-31914 GCA_032191745.1 Picea mariana | reverse complement strand
ATTGCTTAATAAATAATAATCTCATTATTAATTATCAATCTAGTAGAATGTCTTTCCGATGCTGCCCAAACATTAACAATTGAAACATAGTCCTTTTTCTCTTCTTTCATCCATTTGTTGAGGTGTCAACCTTGTTGGTTTAGGTACACTAACTTCTTCCTCTTCACAGTCTATGTAGACTAATTTCTTGTCACCACATTTATGCCCTTTACTATACTTGTTATCAAAATTGAAACATAGTCCCTTTTCTCTTCTTTCATCCATTTGTTGAGGTGTCAACCTTGTTGGTTGAGGTATGGTTGTCTTGTGACCCCCAAAATGATCTCTGCTTCCAATGCTAGACTTGTGTGTAGCCTTATTTTTGGCATGAATATGACGATCATTTTGCATAGCTTCCACAATTTTTGTGGGATGTCTTAATTTTACGAGGAAAATCTCTCTATGTCTAGGGTAAACCACAACAGACGGAAATGATTGCAGAAATAAACTCTATCCCCAAAACATGCTATATAAACCAATATGCAAGCGAGATAAGAAAGAAGCCTACCTCATCCAGATGTTCGATGAAGTCCACCGTTGAGTACTTTGACCCAAAGCTATATACCTGCAACTAGTTCTCAACAACCAAGAAAAGCAAGCTTATGGTGATAATATAAAAGGTTAGCACATTAGATAGCATAATCCATTAATATACATAACAAATACGCCCATGGATAATAACTCAAATATTTGCAAGATATCAATTGGACGTGAAAGGAGTATTTCTATTAATAAATGATCATCATAAGTGAAAATATTACATACTTCTGTGTCGGCACGGTTCCAAACTGAGAAACCAAGTTCCTTCCAGCTGGGACTCCACCACTTCAATCCTCCACCAAAGGAAAGCTCATAAGAGAGAAACAATGAGGTTCTCAATCAATAAGGGAAGAGCTTGGGGGCTGAACACTATGTTCAGACTTAAAGGACAAAGGGATGCAGAGTCAATATGAAGTAAATAATTTCTCCAGAGTAACTTTTCTCTCAAAGTTGAATTCTTTCTCTTCTTTCCATAGCTCAGAATTGGCCCATTTATAGCCTTGAAAATGGAACTAAAGGGCCGAGTCAGAACGCTTCTAGTATATGTAAGGCCAAGGATCATAGACCTCCTATCGTGACATGGAAACCTGACATTAATTTTCATTTTTTGGCACAAATCCCGATGTACACGGGATGTAGTGGAGCAGCCTGCGTATATGCATGCTGTATAGCAGGAAAGATGCGTACATGTGGAAAAATATGTATTTTTAGCTCTGGATTTTACAAACAGGGATGATAAGTCTGCATAGGGAAATGGAAAAAGGCCTTCTGTGCAAGATTGCATAGGGTGAGGAAAATCTTGCTATAACAGATGCCCCCTAATGTATGAGGTCAAAGGAGTATCTACGATGGCCGAAATACATTATAAACAACTCAGAAGTGGAGTGATGGGGAACTAGCTGGAAGAACTAGTTGCTCATTACATTATGCATTGAATTTGCATACATGGTTGCCAATAAAATTACACTACAGATCCATGTGAAAATATACCAAACAAGTGTCCGTGGCCATGAATAGGCAAATACAAATGCGGTTACATGTAAAAAAGTTGTCATAGTCATGAACAAGGCCTAATAGAACCAGTCTCAAAACCAATATGAAGATATCTGTATACAATGGAGTACAATCCGATCTCCCATGATCGCTGAAGTCATATAGGTATTGGTCCAATGAAAAGGAAGCAACAACTCAGGAAAGATGCAACCACATAGTGATGTCTTCAAGTCTTCTATAGAATTTGCCAAGGGTGAAAGTCTACATCATGTGAATAAAGGAGTTGAGGTCGAACACAATGAGACAACGTTTGATTACCAGTCATTGAG
Organism: Picea mariana; assembly: GCA_032191745.1. Lineage (NCBI taxonomy): Eukaryota > Viridiplantae > Streptophyta > Pinopsida > Pinales > Pinaceae > Picea > Picea mariana. Next base: position 30,013 of record JASDQU010440214.1, on the reverse strand, counting down.
GTATATCGTTAACAAACGCGAGAAAACCTACCGATAATGAAAGTAGGTATCAAGGCATCGAGTACATTCTTACAAGTGTGAATAAAGGAGCCAGTGTCGAACACCTGAAGAATCCATTGATCATAAAATATTGATGTATTCCCAACTGTTGATGGCAAGAGAGCTTGCCACCAATGACTACAAGCCTCAAGGTACTCATAAGACTCTAGGTCATGTTTCTAGAATAAATGGGTTGAAGTCGATGGAAATAGACCCATTGAAAGGAGAGCATTAAGGAATCTCTCATCAGTCAGCACAAGGTACAAAGCAGGAGCTTCATGATTTGGTGGAAATCAGATGAAGAACATGTTCACGAACCAATGAACCCATGCGTATTTTGCGTGTGCCAAGTGAAAGTGGTAGACGAAAAAGACCCTCTGAATAGCAACCAATGATGAAAACTACTGACAAAGGTGAGGAAACCACCAATAAGGCCAATGGCATCCAAGACACTACACAAATCCCAATGTGTGAATAGATGTCTTGCTGTCGAACACAAGGGAAACCACCCAGTCAACGACCAATGATGAAGTGTCGACTGTTGGGTTCAAGGTTACCTACCAATGATGAAAGTAGGACCAGGGTGCATGATAGGACTACAATATCATGTGATTTTGAGACAAACTAAGGGTATGGACGACATGCAAAGTCAAGAGTTCTGAGAAATGGCTGACATAGGTTGATAGAATTCCTTTGAACAAGAGCATGATACATATGGAGGACTCCAACAACATAGAACCAATGATGAAATCATGAGATGCAGGAGGAATCAATGACACTCTCTATAGGGACTGGAAGAGTAACCAACATGTAGAGAAGACTCTGTAATGAGTTCATTTTCCTAAGGCCATGCTAATCCCAAAATTATGATGATAAATGGACTCAATAACTTTGTGCTCTGTTCAAAGGCGACACGACTGCTACCAACATAAGATAATACTCCCTTCCCGCTCATTTTTTTTTTTTTTCATAGACAAATGAATGCTATGATACAAAGGAGGAAACAAGTGTCGCAAGTAAGAAAAACTAGTTCCAGCAGTGGAACATACCTATGCTCAATGCAAGGAGATGCATGCAGGAGATGGACACTAGGGGGAATGTTCCCTCCTAGGTATAGGCTGTCAAATTGCGAAGGATATAAACAAGGCTCTGCTTGGTTGAGGATGCAAAAGCTGCCAAGGAAAATGGTTTACAATGCAAAGCGAGAATCGACTATAGGCTCAATACTGCAAGCGAGGGCATGAGATGAAATCACAACTTAACGCCAAAAAGTGTCCCTTTTTTATGTCTTTTAGTCTACTTGGTGTGAAAAAGGGATAAACTTGTGCCAAATAAACGTCCTTTCAAATCCAATTTACGAGTGTAAAAGAGACAAGTTCACTCGACAATCTTTTTTCTTTTTGAAGACGAGTTGGAAAAGAGCTTAAATTAAACTCGTTTGGGAGTCCTCGGGGTATAAGGCAACATGTTTATGAGTGAGAAATGCGGCTCAACATAAAGTCATGTACTAGCTATGAGGGACTCCCGGTCCTATGGAAAAAATATCTGCATGGGCACCAAGTGAAGTAGGGGATATAACTAGGGCACCCATGTTTGATAAGTCTCTACCACTTGATAACTACATGACTTATAGCAGATGGAAGGTTCTGTGTCGCAACAAATGGGTTCGTACCTAAGGCATAAAAAGTGACAGTTATAGGATAATGCAAAAGTTCATGATGGGATGGATGCCTATCCTATATGCTGGGTAATGAAAATACCTACCTGCGGTGACTAACGACCAACATAACGTTGAAATCCACAAGAATCCTGGTGAAAACTACAAAAACCAACTCAATCCACCTTTGTATTAGTCCATTAGGAGAAAAAAATCGCCGAAAACTATAAAAAGCGGGTAAAAATGATTTATAAATAGTAACAAAACCAAAAATTACTAAACCATTTTGATTTTTAACCCAAATAGCGGAAACTGGATCAAAATACCTCCGAGATTCAATCGGTGATTGTGGGAGCGTCAAACAATGTAATCAGAAACTGTCTGGACTAGGTAACTCTTCTTTCCTTCCACTTCATTTCTAGTGGATTAAATTTTTAAATTAGGTTCCAAATTTTGAGTAATTTAGGGCGTACATTATGAAATTCAGTGTATGTGAGATGTCTCTTATCGAGTCGCGTATACAATGGGTTATACGCACCTGTGAAAACTACAGGGTGCGTATGCCCAACCCTATACGCACCTATAAGTAAACCAGCTCGCGTATATACACACAATCAATGATTTCTATGGTTGCTAACTCAAATTTTGGCTTTCCTTTGGCAGGATGGTTCTTGAATGGAGGGAAAGAGAGCATGGGGAGGTCGATGTTGCTGTGGATCGAGATCCGGGGGCCCAAATGGCCTTGAGGAGATGTGGCTTATATAAATTTTGGGCGCTCAAAGGGATGAGGGCCCAGGTGAGGTTGCTTGAGATGCTTGTGGGTTACTAGGACCCTGAGAGTGAAAGATTCATTCTCGATGGGAAACCATTGAGGATTGAAGTAGAGGATATCTAGTTTTTGACTAGATTATCATGCCCGGGAGAGGTTGTAAACCTCAAATCATGGGGAGAAGGGAGTGGAATGAAAACAAAGGAGTACATAGATGCCCACTATGTAGCAGGGACTTCGAAGGTAGGAAGTCAACTCCTTATCCGAGCGATAAACAATCTTATCTTGAATATTGTTGTCCTCGTATTGACCAATATCACAGGTTCGACCTCGCTGCATGAAGCATCGATATCGCTCATGTTCTATGCAGTACAATGTTTGAGACCCATAATATATGACTGGTGTACCTCACTACTGGAAAATATGAAGAGCCAGTTGACAGAGTGCAAACAGGGAGTAAGAGGAATTTTGGGTTTTCCTCTATCTTATGCAGTTTCTTCTTCGAGCAGGTTCCAGGCTTGGAACCTAGAGTCAAGATTCTTCTGAGAGGACCTCGCGATCAAGCCATGGCACAATAGACTGAGGTAATGAAGCGACAGGGGGGAGGTAGGGTGCTCACACCCTACAACGAGGATTTCTTCTACTGGTGGCAACGACAGGTCATTTCCCTACATGACTATCCCCATGGGGGGATAGACTTCCGAGTAGATCCAGACATGCCACTTCCACCAGGGTCCACCTACGGTGACGTAGGTATTTTGGATGTTTTTAAATATTTCATTTTTTTTGTATTTTTGTATAATAGAACAAAAATATTTTTGGATGATGCTTAAGTACTAATTAGACACTTGTGTAACGTAGACGTGGGTCCGTGATGGCCGGAAGGGCTTCCTCGACATCGATGGAGGAACCAGGAAGACGAGGTGGTGGGAGGAGAAGCTGAGAGAGTCCTACAAAATGTGCAAGGCAACCTATCTTGTTTGACTCAAAAGATTCCCATGGTTCAGGTAGAGGATCTGCCAGAAGCCATGCAATGTCAAGTGGTTGGTGTGACTAGAGCTTGGGTGCGACTCTTTCAGCGTCTCACAAATGCCGTAGTTTTTTACCATGCCACACATCCGGCGCCACATGCGTAGATGTCGTGGATATTGTAGTACCGACTACATATGTGTATTGAGGGTATTAGCCCCAATTTTATACTATAAACACCATATTTTTTGAAATATATATAAAAAGGGATCTTCGACTTTAATTATATTTTACAATGTGTACATTGATGAGATGGTTTTCTTTGCTTTAGTTATGTGACAAATGCCAATCTAAAATGAAATTAACATAAGCATTGGATACATGTTTAGAACTCCTAGGAATGTGATAATATGTAATAAAATCAAACTGTCATTCTAAAAGACGTATCCGTAGGAATCGTCGGAGTAAAGTAGGATCACGCACACAGTAACTGTCGCTCAACTGACATACTACTAACTGGGAATCCAGGCGAACCTCTAAATATCGAATACCATGTAAGATAGCATCACGTAGAAGTTCTATAATGACGCTATATTCAGCCACATTATTCATGGATGGCCCTAGGCATACGCCACCTAAAGACACCAGTATATCCTCGGATGAATAAAGAACCCAAGTGACAAAAGCCAAGTTTCGTGTATGATGACTGGCTCCGTATGTGAATCCTAGGTAGACCGAAGACTCCGTTGACATATAACAACCAAGGGAAAACTCGATAAGCAAGATGAAGATGAAAAGAAAGGGAATATATATATATATATATATACACACACACTAAATTACATTAGTATACAAAGAGTTTCACCCAAGCCTGGGGCTCAAGCGTAATATCTTTTCAAGTAGAGCCCATTCCTGGGCTCAACCAACATATTACCTTCATAATATTCTAACTCATAGGCTCCTTTTTCTAATACTCGTCACACGATATAAGGACCGTGCCAGATGGGCTTAAACTTGCCTTCCCCCAACGATTCTTTGGCTTGATCATACAAGAGGACCAAGTCACCCTTAGCATACAACCGAGGACAGACAAACTTATCGTACCAGACCTTGACATGTGTTTTGTTTGCCTCGATGGCCATAGAGGCGTCTCGATGCTTCTCGTCAAGACTCTCTAGGTGTGCAAGGCGTCGCTCGAGATCGAAAGTGTCAGGTAGGAGCACGACTGCCAACTTAAGAGAAGGGATCTCACATTCAATAGGTAAAATCAAATCCACACCGTGTACTAACTAGAAAGGGAAAAATCTGGTGGCAGTCTTGACCGAGGTTCGGTATGCCCAAAGTGCGGGATATAACATAATGTGCCTGTCGGACTTACTCTAGCTGGAAGTTTTTTGAAAACTGGTCTTGAGAGACTTGTTGACGGCCTGTACTTGTCCATTTTCCTGGGGGTAATAAGGAGAATAATTACCATCTCTAAACCCCAGCTTAGATGCTAGCTCTTCCATCATTTCATTCTGAAATTGACTACCATGATCAATGACAATCTCACTCAGGATACCGAACTAGGTGATAATTTGATTGAATACGAAGAAGGCGGCGGTATTCCCGTCGGATTTAATTGTAGGCATGGCCTCGACCCACTTAGTAAAGTAGTTGATGGCCATGATAATGTGCTGATGCCCCCCAGCTTAAGTTGGGTTGTAATCCATGAAGTCCACCCCCCACTTGGTGAAGGGACCGATGGTAATGACTAGATGAAGAGGGGCTGGATGAGAGCGCATTTTTCGAGTGAACACCTGGTAGGGGTGAAACTTCTTAACCGATTCAATACAATATTTAAAGATAGTAGGCCAGAAATCACTGGCTCGCAATTTTTTTTGGGCTGTCGCAAGCCCGGATAGATGACCACCACAAGCCCCACTGTGGAAATCATTCAGGATAGACTCGACTTCTCCGTGAGTTAAACAATGACAAAATATATTGTCTATTCCTCAGCGATACAAAGTGTCACCGATGATAGTATAATTATTAACTTGGTACCTTACACGCCGTCGGTCATCTCGTGAGAGATTCTGAGGGAACTTCAAAGTTTGAATATAGAGAACAATGTCTCCATAGCAGGGGTCAGATGACGAGACAAAAAAATGTGTTCATCCGCAAATGAATCAACATGGATAACATCCTCATCTAATTGTGGAAAGTCGAATATTAAATCCGCGAAGACTAGCAATTTCTTGGATTTCGTAGAAGCGAAATTGAGATCAAACTCTTGTAAAATGAAAATCCATTTATTATATTTCCCCCCTATGATACACCTGGTAAGGATGTATTGAAATGGATTGACATCGACAACCACAGTAGTATTGCAAAGCAATATATAATGACGTAAACGTTGGATTGCGTGAACGACAACCAAAGGTATCTTTTCAACATGAGAATAATTAAGTTCAGGACCGGCTAAGTTTTGAATAAGATAGTAAATGATGTGCTCATGGAGCTCATCATTCTCCTGAACCAAAACCATACCAATCGTCTCCTCGAACGCGGTGATATAAAGCAAGTAATCCCTACTGTAGTCGGGAGACTTCAGCAGAGGCACAGAACCAAGGCTTTATTCAAATCATCGAAGGACTCCTTGGCTCGCTCATCCCAGATAAAAGGGGTGTCCTTCTTCAAAAAACACATGAAAACCTTAGTGATATTGGCATAGTTTACTATAAACCGACGAAGAAAGTTAGGTTTCCCCTGTAAACCTTGAAGTTGTCTAATTGTGCGCGGGGGAGGCAATCGAGGTATTGCCTCAACCTTTAGTAGATCTACCATGATCCTGGTCTCAGAAATTAGAAAACCCAAAAGACGACTCGACCTAACGCAAAAGATGCACTTATGAGGGTTCAACCAGATTCTATAGTAACAACATCTTTCAAAAACAAGCTGAAGGTGCGTAGCGTGATCCACTCTCTTACGAGAGTGAGCAGTAAGATCATCAAGGAAAGCTTCAACTATGTGCTTAAGATCATGAAAAGTGAAGGTCATGGCACGTTGAAAGGTTGCTCTGATGTTTTTAAGGCCGAAATGCATTTTTTGATATGCGAAACTACCCCAAGGACAAATAAATTCTGTCTTGTGTTGATCCTTAGGTTTAATTTGAATTTGGTTATATCCTGAAAATCTGTCCTTAAAATAAAATACTTCGCTTCCTGCACACTCGTTGAGAATCTCATCGATGAAAGGTGTTGGGAAGTTGTCTTTAGGATAGGCCTTTTTCAGGTCACGAAAGTCCATACATACACGGATATTTCCTTGCTTCTTATTCACCGGAACGAGGTTGGATACCCATTCAGTCAAGGGAACTAGGTAGATGAAGCTAGCATTAAGTAGCTTCTCCACCTCTACCTTAATAGCAGGGGCCTTTTGGGGATTGACACCTCTAAGATGTTGTCGAACAGGTTTAGCATCCGAATAAGTTCTAATCTCATGTTTGATAATACGAGGGTCGATTCTTGGCATCTCTTCATATGACCAAGCAAATACATCTCGAAATTCCTTGAAGAGTTCGGTGTAGATAAGGATTTATTCTGGCGAACAATCTGCACCGATATTTACATTTTCAACCTTGCCAGGGGTATGAGAGATATTGATCGTGACGGTAGGAGAAATACTCACCATATTTCCTTCGACATAAATGCCATGCGTATCAAGTGGAACTACGACGTGACCGACTATCTCACTCAAAGTAGATCGAAAGTCATCTTGTTCGATATTTCAAGCTGTGGGAGAAAATAAAAAAGATGATGCATATCATCCCAAGGTTTTTTGGAACCATTCATGGCTTCGATGATAGCTTCGTCCGAAGGCAAAGTCTCATCAAGGAAATCATGTGAGAAAGACAACGAAGTGGCCCACATGGGCCTACAAACGGGATCCTCCTCTTCCGTCGACGAGGTAATAGGAGCAGGATTGGTGGAAGAGTCAAGAACAACTTGATATGCCATCTCCACTGTCGATAGTGGCATGGAAATTCCAGCATGCAACTGACCTTCATAGGACGAAGTCGAGGAAGGTAGGGTCCATATATCACTAAAATAGGAAGTGCAGAAAGGAATGGACCTCCCTGTCGAGACAGGCCTACTGGACATAGCGTAAACATGATGACTTGGTGCCATGAATTCAAAAGTACCCATAAGGGAAGAATACATTCCGATACCGATATTCTCAGTTACCGGCTGAGAATTGTCAATCACAGGGATAGAGGGTCCAATAGATGCATTAGGACTAGAGTATGCAAAGGATAACTGGTCGATTGCCATGATCTTCCCTTCATGAGGCAAACAAAGAGTACGGAAGACGGACGATACAATGATGACCATAGCATAGGTCCAATTGCATCCTAGTAACAGGTTATAATCTAGAGGCGCAACAACTACCTCGACCTCCACCTCTACCATATTCCCACATAACTGGACCGAAAAGGAAGGAAGAATATTGTGAGGGTGGAAAGAATGACCGTCAAAAGAAGTCAACATGTTCAATGACTTAGAAAGAGTCAGAGAACCGAGAGATTTCCAACAAATCAGGGACATCACACACGTAGCAACGCCTTCATAAAAAACCGCACGCTTGATGGTATACTTTGAGTATTCCACGTGGATTTGGAATGCCACATGGTAAGGCAAGCGAGGCTTCACATCTATGACGTCAAACTTGATAACTTTTGAGCCACTGGGTTCTAGAGCTCCTAAAGTAGATAGTAAGGCATTCCTCTATGAAGGACATGTCTGGAGTACCTCCAAAGTCGACATCGCATAAGGGGTTTGACTGAGGTCCTTAACAATATAGTAGTTCTGGGCGACTCTAGAATTTGGGTTGTAGGTAGAGCGCTTGAGTACTCCTTTCGAAATACGAGGTGGTGGCTCTAGTTTTTCAATCTATAAATTCATCTCCGGGGGAGGAGGAGGATATTCTAGACCAGGAATAACTTGTGAAGAGCTATAATCTTGAGATCAAGTGGCTACATGAACTTTCGCATCGACCATATTGATACACAAACAGTCGCCGTCTTGCAATGATGAGTTTTGACTCCCACCAGCCGCATTTCTGGCATTTGAGGAGATTGAGGCCATGTGCTAGTTATGTGGAAATGGATTCATCAACACGACGGGTGGTTGAGATAATAGCCTCATATCTTCCGCAAGTTTGGGGCATAAATGGGTAAGGTGATCATTTGTGAAAAGATTACAGGGAAAATTCACCTTACATCTTTCTCGTTTTCCCTCTCCAACATTATTATGCATCTTCTCATTATTACCATTGTCCTTGGGTTTATTACCATTTTTCCCACCCTTACAATTATTATGTGCTTTCTTCTTATTCCCGCCTGTTTGTTGGTTACCATTTGGGTTTGATGACGATTGCACAGAATGTACATCCGTCGATTGAGTGGGGTTGGAAGACACAGATGAAGCCAGACCTCTTGTAGATTGGTTTAAAGACAACTCTCTCAAATGGCTTGTCACCGAGTTTGCGGATTTTACATTGGAGGATCCTAAAATGCCATCGATATGAGGTCCAGGATTTTTTTCTAGGGTTGTAAGTTGACCACGGTGCATCCGAAATAATGTGGTATAACATCCCAGACTGAGCATATATCAGATCTAGTTGCTGGGCTTTAAAGATCACTTCTTCCTTAGTGGTAACCCCGATAGTAGCAACATCCTTCGAGATAGGAGGGTGCAAAGACTTAAAAAACCATTCTAAAATAAAGGTCAGGGGTATGGGGGTCTTAATCAACCTCTTCTATCTACACCACTCCTGGATATGATCCGAGATATGAGTGGATGTGTCCTGGCATAAAGTCAACATAAGTTCTAGGCCATCATCATAACGAATCAACAATTGGAAGTGGTTAAGGAATATCAACAACAACTGACTAAAGGTCCCATATGCCCCCCTAGGTAGCTCGATATACCATTTCTCAACAACCCCAATGAGGGTGCGTTGAAACAATCTTAACCAAATAGAATCGTCATTAAGGGAATTTGTGGAGCACCATAGGTGAAAGGTAGTAACATGATCACTAAGATCCTTACCATTCTTACCTTCAAATTTTTGGATGTCTGAAGGAAGCTTGGTGGGGATGGGGGGCCATGTAGGATCATGACTCACAGGGTCGTTCATCAACTTAGACAAGTTTGGCAGATTAAGCGTGGCCAGAAAAGGGAGACAGGGTTGTGGCATCTGGCCCCAGGCTCCCGGGAAAGATTGTGCTTGAGGAAATGTAGCCCATCCAGGGTTCTGGTAAGCACCATGGCCCTGTCCGGGATTGTAAGACCCTCCTCTGGGCTGATTCATAAAAGTTTGGTTGGGCATCATTCTAGTAGGAATGTTCTGTTGGAGGTTATTAAAATTGCCCCAGCTGGAGTGGATCTGAGTTGGGGGTTTCCCAAAGCGTGAAACTGACCTCCTCCGGGTGGGAATCTGGAGGATAGAGGTGTATTTTTCATGCCAAATGTATTGGTTAGAATCAACATCAAGGAGGTAGGGGTATAGGAAAAAACTTGAGCCGAAGCTTGTCCACCAGGTTGGTTGTTCCACCTAGAAGCAGGAGGATTAGACTCGTGGTTAAAAGTAGGAAAACCTCCCATATTAGGAGTCGTTTGAGGGATTTGAGACCCACCAAATGAAAATGGAGTATAAGGAGGTGTAGTGCCCCAAAGCCCAATGCTAGCATTAGTGTCAACAGCTGGGATGGTGCTCGAAAACTACAAAGTAAAGTTAGACATACCATAGGAAAAAATACTAGAGGCCATAGGGATGGACTGAACATTATAGCCCGGTGAGTGACCAAGAGACCCAAAAGGGTTTGAGGTAAGAGATTGAGCATTCACTATAGTCCGAGCCATAGTAATGATAGGTGCCTCTGGCACTACAACCATTGTGGTTGCATGAGTCGAAGGGGTGCCATTAAATATAGTGGGTGTGGGAGTTGAAGGGCTCCCAATATTCTGAAGACTGGTTCAATACTCATCCTTGTAGAATCACAAGTCTGAACAGGGGATGTGTGTGTACCACGCTTAATAAATCTACGCCTTTTAGAAGGAAACGACTCAAAATTCGATGGTAACTGTAAAAAAAGAAGAGATTGATGGGGATGTTGGTCCGACTCCATGATAACTTAAGACTCTAGAGACGAAAAATCAATCCTAAGGCCCAGTAGTAATCAAAGAGCACACCAAAATTCAAATGACCAATATGCATACAAACGGGGTAAAGTGACTGAGAGTGGCCTCCCTCCCTAAATAAGGTATGTCTCGCCCAAAAGGGGTCTGAGAATCTCTGCTAAAGATCAGAGGTAACATAATCAGTTATAAGGGCCCTCGTGGGCTTAACAACCAGTTGGTCAGATCCCCCCGGAGAGGTAATCCTCCATAAAGGCTGTGTGTTGTTCGACTCTTATCTGACCCAAGGTACCTGCAGAATAACCCCTACAAGTAACCTATGTGGCACCTAAATCAAGCAACTAATAAAACATTGTATAACCGATGCACAGGCGAGCAATCATAAGTTAGGTCCACCGTATGGGTAGGGTAGCAAAGCCCGAAACCTTGAAAGTACCGCCTCTCACGGAGGTAAAGGCACTAGCAAGATCCCCAGATACAAATAGATCCCCAGAAATATCTATGATGCTAAGAAGGTATCGATGGGATATCCCTTCAAACAACCTCGTGCGACCTCGTGATTAACTCCGGTGTGAGTGGAGCCTCCTGATATTACCAATTATACAATGGATTTCTCCACTCCCTTTCTTAGACACATATGTTGATTTAATTTCCTTGGAGAAGTTTACTCACAAAATCCTATTCCAAGGCACTAAATCCTAATCTAGTTTGTGTACCCTAGAAAACAAAATCGCGACTAATCAATTTTAAATTATAGCGTTAATTTTAGTGGCCGTGATTACTCAAAAATGTATGGTAGTGAAACTCATGATGTTATGACTCTGCAAGAAAAGTAAATATGAATATAATGAAAAGTCCTAACTTCAATTTTCAATGAATGATATGCTTCTAAAAACAAATGCAATTTTCAATTTCAACTCTGCAATTCTGAAGTAAAAATGAAATCTTTTAGTATATGCACTAAGTTAATGACAAGGACTCAAAAGACCAAAATGCCAAGCAATGCAAAATGCCTATTTTTTTTTTGTATTTTCAATATAATAAAAATGAAAATGCATGGACTGAAAGCAACTTGATATATAAACTCTACTGTGTATAGAAAGAAATAACTCAAGCAGGATACCAAGCAACAAATCACCCAACCCAATGTACAAGGACAATCAAAATGAAAAGATGATGAGAAAGACTCCGCCCAGAAATTCAACCAAAGATATGTTTCCTGTCATCCCACAAGCACTTAACAGGCACTACAAAGACCCAAGAAGGCTCAACAGACATCAAATCCCACCCAACAACCACCAGACCAAGAAAACATGCAAGGAAAGATGATGTACATGACTGTTTATTCAAACAGAGCGTATGTACGCAGCTTGCAGAGGGACAACCTGCATATATACGCGATTTTCAAAGCAAAAAGTGCGTATATGTTTAAAAAACAAGGCCAGGCAAGGGAGACAGTTGAAAACTCAGACCCAGAGTGAACAAAGGTTGTCAAGAAATGATATGACAATAAACACGATAGGAACGAGAGCAATCTAAGTAGAAAAGTACTCCAAACCCTAAGAAAAAAGATTCAATCCCCAGTATGGTCACCAATTCTGTTACGAGGAACATTTGTCTATGGATAGGGTAAACCACAACAGACATAAAAGACTGCAGAAATCAACTCTATCCCAAAAAAATGCTATATAAACCAATATGCAAGCGAGATAAGAAAGAGGCCTAGCTCGTCGAGATGTTCGATGAAATCCACCATTGAGCACTTTGACCCAAAGCTATATACCTACAACTAGTTCTCAACAACCAAGAAAAGAAAGCATATGGTGATAATATAAAAGGTTAGCACATTAGATAGCATAATCCATTAATATACATAACAAATACGCCCATGGATAATAACTCAAATATTTTCAAGATATCAATTGGATGTGAAATGAGTATTTCTATTAATAAATGACCAACATAAGTGAAAATATTACAGACTTCTGTGTCGGCACGATTGAGAACCGAGAAACTAAGTTCCTTCCAGCTGGGCCTCCACCACTTCAATCCTACACCAAAGGCAAGCTCATAAGAGAGAAAAAATGAGGTTCTCAATCAATAAGGGAAGAGCTTGGGGGCTGAACAATGTGTTCAGACTTAAAGGACAAAGGGATGCAGACTCAATATGAAGTAAATAATTTCTCCAGAGTAACTTTGCTCTCAAAGTTGAATTCTTTCTCTTCTTTCCATAGCTCGGAATTGGCCCATTTATATCCTTCAAAATGGAACTGAAGGGCCAAGTCGAAACGTTTCTAGTATATGGAAGGCCAAGGATCATAGATCTCCTATCGTGACATGGAAACCCAACATTAATTTTCATTTTCTGGCACAAATCCCAATGTACGTGGGATGTAGTGGAGCAGCCTGCGTATACACATGCTGTATAGTAGGCAAGATGCGTACATGTGAAAAAATATGTATTTTTAGCTCTGGATTTTACAAACAGGGATGATAAGTTTGCATAGGGAAATGGAAAAAGGCCTTCTATGCAATATTGCATAGGGTGAGGCAAATCTTGCTATAACACTTAAGAGAAGAAAATGTTTAATGTATTCTTTTAATCCACCCATGTAAGCTTCCAACAAGTGTTAGTCACTTATGTTATCTACCCTTGTGGCCAATACCTGGAATTCTGAGCTATAATCATCAATATCACTTAAGTGCTTGATTCTTGTCAATTGACTAAAATAGTCTTGTTCCCAAACTTTCCCATATTGTGCTTCTAAGGCTCCCTTTTCACTATCCATTGATACCATTGATACGGTTTTATCTCAAAGTTCAAGGTTGCTATGTGAATCCTTTTCTTATCATCCATAATATTATGTAGTTCAAAATATTGCTCTATTTGGTTCACCTAGGTAAAGAGCTATGTACCATCAAACTTATTTAATTCAATTTTGGGAAAGTCGAATTTAAGACCCCCACCATAATTAACTCCACTATTGGAGTTAGATTCACTAGTTGAAAATGGATTATTATTGGCAGTTTGTTCAACATGAATACTACCTTTATTTTCATGAGTCCCTTGCATTTTCATATCTCCTTTAGGGAATCTCTCATCTATAGCTTGAAAGATCATGTAAGACATGGAATTTTGCATTTCCTTCATGGAATTTTGTATTTCTTCTTTAATTTCATTCTTATTTTCTTCCATATTATTTTCCATATCATCCATCTTCGTTTCCATTTCTTGAATTTGTCTTTGTGATTTTAACCAATTATTATAATTTTCACTAAAATCCTCAAGTTGTTCCTCCAATTTGGACAACCTATTATGTATGTCCTCATTTTCTTTTTGAGTCATAGACAAGACTTCTAGAGGTTTAATTGGTGTTGACATATTTATAATACCCATATGGATTAATAGTAATAATACTTTATTCTATCTTTATCACAAATTTTGAATCACTAGAAATAAATATTCCAATAAAAAGTTATGCCAATTGTAAGTTACGTACTTTTCAAACCCTTAATGTGGAATCTGTCCTCCTGTCCGACCTTTCTTTTGATGTATTTTTACAATTTCATCCCTTCTAAGTCTGAAACTTCTTCATTTAGTACTCTAATATGTCCTCTCTACAATGCCATAGGTCTGACCAAAATTGGATGTGCCAAGAAAACGTTAGGGTAACTTCCCCACACCTTGCTTATTTTGGCCTTTCTCGGAGCGCAAACTTGTACAATGTGCCCCACACACAATATTTTATATCTAATTATGAAAATTGTACCAAGATTACTAAAGACTGTTCTATTTCCATTGAAGATGGTCTCACTAAATTTGGAGCCTCGCTGAATAATATTTGACGATTTTTCCCAGAAGATCTATTTGAGACTAGTTAATAGGATTAGTCAAATACCCTATCTTCCATAGGGTGTATATCCTAAAGTATGATGACCCAAAAGATGAAATTTTTACCAAAAATACCTTTATAATTCTTGTATATAACCTCCAAGTTTCAATTCCTGAATCGTCCGAGAAAAAAAAGTTATAGGGAAAATTCTAAGATGACTTGCTTGGAGAATAAAAACCCTAGGATCAATGAGCTTTGATGTCAAATGTTAATATCCAACACCTTAAAATTGATAAAAAGTCAATAAGTTCAGTCCACTTCGAGGGGGAAACCTCCTTTTACAATATATCCACTTCATAATACAATAGGAGATGAGATAAGATGATCCTAATACTAGATCTCCTTGATATATATATATATATATATATATATATATATAGGAGACAAAAGGATCCAATTATGATGAAAGGGTGTAATGAAGGGTTCTAGTCAACCTACTAGAAATGTAATTATTCAATATATAGGGATTAATATGGGGTTTTATACATAACATGGGGATTTGTTTAGGGTAACATGGGGATTTATCTAGGGCTTAGCAAAAACTGTCCTTGACCTCTTGTCTTGAACTCTTGCATTTGTTCCACCAATGTTTCCATGACTTCACTCACTTCTTTCGTCCGTTTCTTCACTTGAACCATCTCTACCAAGGGTTATGACTCCTCTATTGTTGGTGTTAGTTGAGCCTCCTCCTCAGCCAATAGAGCCAACTTCCCTTGCATTGTACATTTCCTCATAAAATGATTCTGCGAACAGAGGTAACATTCAATCAACCTATCTTTCCTCACGATCAGTTTGGGATGATTCTTTGCTACTGTGCTACCTTCAAGTTGGATGCTCTCCTCCCTGAGTTCTCCCAACATAGACGATACCAAAGTCTCAATACTGCTTGTCAATTCCTTTAGTATGTTGATCTCAGACTCATCTATTCTTCATATCCATTCATCCTCTCCAAAGCTTCTTGGAGTTTCTCGAATTGTTGATATACATTTTCCTTCTTGAACTTCCAAGCTTCGCCACTTGCACCATCCATTTGACCGCTTGACCTTTGCCACTTGGTCTTCTCAAGAGTTATGTGCAACTCCTTTTCATTGTTCCAAGTCTATAATGAGTCTTGATGTAATACACACATCCAAGTGCTCGATTCACCCTCGTGAACTTCACCCTTGGTCTACACATGCACATAGGACTGGACTCAAACCACATGTGACAGAACAACCCACTTTTTGGAACCATTTTTCAAGGTATGCACCCAACTACCTCTGTGTTCGGGTCTGCAGGAAGTTCTACGATACTCTTGTGTTCATACACATTGCCAAAGTGCTTGATTCACCCATGAAACTCTGCGCTTGGCTTGATTAAGGGGCATGCCCATGTTTGCGCACAAGTCATGGCTTCATTTGCAACTTGGCCCTTCACTTTCGTAAAAAACCACCAAGTCTGCACTCAGGTTTCCTCTACAATGGGTTATTCCTTCGAACCCTCACCAAGCCTGCGCCCAAATTACCTTTCCAAAAAGTGTGCCCCTCTCCCACCACTATTCTGACTACAATAGTGGTGAATACCACTAAACTGTTTGTCAAGTTTGCTTTCATACCACCTATCACGATCCCATAGGATGCCTGATTAGATCTTGCAATCGTTCACCTCTCGAGGGAATGTGACATCGTGATGGTTCTTACTTGGCTGCTTGGCACACCAAGAAAACTTCATCTGGACTACGCCTCCTCACATAGAGCATATCCATACTCTGTTCTAGGCTATCTATGAGTCACACTCCTCCTATAGTGCAACTCTTGCTTACTTAGATATTTGTTAACACAATATAACACTTAGTATTATTTAAGATTGCATCCATGAACATGATAATCCAAGAGAACAACTGCAGAACAAATGAAGACAAACACAAAAATAGTGCGGGTGGCACAAACCGTTCCTAACACCCGACTAAGTATTTGTTATTGTGAAACAATTACAATATGAACACTACCGACTCTATTTACAAATTCAACAGAATCACATGACTTTCATCATCTCACCAAGACACTCAAGAACAAATTCATCACACCAATACTCTTTGTCGCAATTGTCTTCACAACCACTTATGGTGCACCTCAGACGTGCCCACAACCCAAACTTGTTGTCCTTTCGTTTCTGCAGAATTTCACCAAGCGAACATAGATTTTGGTTTTTCCTCACACGTGCCTCCATAGACCCACATTTCCAAACTTCCCCAAAACCTTCCAAAGCATCCAACTCTTGGCTACTTGTTATCCATATTGGAAACTCTACCTCAGTTCATTTCCTCAGACTAGCCTTAGACTCATTCTCCAAATATATTGACCAAAAATGTTCTATGCCTTCCTTAGTTGTGCGCCCTTGCTCTTATATGGACTACACGAGTCACTTGTGTGAAACATCATGTCTCTTAGATGTGTCATTCCCCTTCACGAATCCATACTCAACCAACTTGTTGCGCCCCCTATGTGGACCCAATGCACCCATCTAAGCCTATGCACCCATCAACCATTCATCTCTTGGACCAATGCGCCCCATCCTTGGGTGCACAACCCTTGCCTTGTGCACTCTCTAGTGATGATTGTCGTGATTCCTTGTGGGTGTGCCAATGGGGTCATCCAACCTCTTCAATGCACCCATATTGTCGAGGGCAGATGGGTCCATTACTTGGGCATGATCCCAAGTTGCTCTTCCCTTGCCTAAACACAAACCAAGTCTCCGTCAATCAATCTAGGGCAAGTAAGGTGTGTGCCCCATTGGTGCCGCACATCACCATTGTGCACCCAAGGTGCTCCTGCCCACACCCAAACACCTTTCTTCGCCCAATCGATCACTTCTTCCTTGTGCTCTTCATTTGTTTTGTCACTGAATATGCCCAAGGAGTGCGCACGCTCGGTGGGTGTCGTGGGAGACCTTACAATTAATATAATGATATTTATGTAAATTAATAAGTAAAAATATATTTAACATTAGAGCCAAGTGATCAAGGAACTTGATACTTAGAGCTTGTTCTTTGGAGACTATCAACGATATTGAAAGTAACATAACTCAATTACAAGTGATTCTTATTTTGTGTTAACAATATTAGATGTGTTTGTATTTGCAATGACTATTTGGTTCGTGAAATCTTAAATCCAGATAATTAAACTGAATCTAGAGATTTTATTGTGAAAATAAACTCACATTGAAACAACTAGCTAAATAAGTAATTTTAGGATTTAATTTCTTAGTTTTTGTTATTTAGTCTCTCTTTTATGGGTCCTACAAACCAAGCCATTTTAAATGGCGTTAAAAGACATCATCATCATAATAATAATCATCATATTGGATTTAATTAACATCCCTATATAGTATTTCTTTTACGTATTTGAACAATAATTAATGTGTCAAAGATTTTAATGATTTGATGGATTTTGTGATGCTCTAACGTTAATTTTTAGTATGTCTATTCTTACATTACAATAAGTGTGACACTTCTAGATAATTTCATCTTTAGCATTTATACCACATAATATTCTTAGGTTGGTGTTTAAAAATGTAAGAATGGTGTTATTGTAACACACCTAAACTATTCTTTGGTTTCCTTAGCCTCAAGGTATCTCATTGTGTTTTTTTTAATTGCACAATAGAGTGAAATGATTTTTTTAAGAGGCCTTTGATACTAGAGTGAAGTGAGATTGTTTGATTTAGATTGGATTGAGACCAAAATGAAATAACACAATATTTTAGAGATAACACAAGTTACAATATTGAAAGCAAAGTGTTAGAGTGAAAACAAAATTCTAGTCATGAATCTAATGGTGAAAGACACATCAATGTACATAGCAATACAAAATGGCTAGAATGGAGGTAGCTTATCTATGAGAAAATATATAACAACTAGGATCATTCACAAAATATGCTAACCATAAAGAGGAAACGTCATTTTATTACAATAGCAAGAAAAAAACCCTAAAGTGAAACAAACCCTAGAGTAGAAACCTTAACACTAGGAGCCAAGGTGGCAAAAGACAGTTGGGCACCAAAAATATGGTTTGGAACATCAACTTCTACAGGCCATAACTTTTGCATATAAACTTTGATTGAGGTGCTATTTGGACCCTTAAAAATATGTCAATGAGATGTGAGAGGTCTAGACTAGGAAAAGTTGAAGGTTTTATGCTTGGTTCATGATTAGACCAAAAAAACATTATGTAGGGCCTAAAAATGTGCTGGAATTTATGAACCCTAAAATTAGCCAAAATCAAGGTCATTTTTTTGATGGCTCAAAATGACCACCTGGATTAGTCCTTCCCCACAGAGTAGTAATGGTATCCATTGAATCTAGTTCCTATACGAGATGGATGAACTTATATTGGGTTTGGTTACTAGTGAACCACTTATCCTAGTGAAAATGTTTATTGCTTTGACAACCCAATAGATTTGTATATTCCACTAGTGGGTACTCTTCAACTTGATTTCCAGGATTCAACCCACTATAGCTTTGTCAATGTAATCCGGGTTGAAATTTGTGTTAAATAACTATTCCCCCGCCCTTTGAGGTGTCTAATAGAGGTTGAAACTATTTCCAAAGAAACTCCACATTAATTACATGGTGTAAGACGACAAACGATGGAATATTTAGTTCCAAAGTTGAACAATAGTTAATCAATGGAAGAAATGTCGAATATTAGAATAATGACATAAAAGAATACACACACACACACACACACACACACAAATACACACACTGCTAATCCCTAGACAAATCCCACATTATGTATAAACCTCTTATTAATCCCCTTATTTAATTATTACATTTATTGTGTTATATTTGTATGTAGGCTCTTAACCCCTTCATCACACCCTTTCATTGATCATCTTATCTCATCTCTTATTATGTTATGAATTAGATATATTGTAAAAGGAGGTTTCCCCTCAAGGTGGATTGTAGTAATTGAATTTTTTTTATCATTTTTTAAGGCGTTGGATCATAACATTTGGTATCAGAGCATTGATCCTAGGGTTTTTCTTCTCCAATCAAGTCATCTTATCATTTTTGTTATAATGTTTTTTCTGGGATGATTAAAATAGTGAAACTTGGAGGTTATTTAGAAGACATTATAAGGCATATATGGTAGATGTTTAAGCTTTTGGGTCATTACACTTTCAGAGATATACCATGTGGAAGACAGGGTTTTTGACTAGTCGTATTACTAGTTTCAAACATGTGTTTCAGGTAAAATCATCATATCTTTTTTAGTGAGGATCCAAATTCAGTGAGACCAGTTGCATTTGGAAGAGGGAAGTCCTTAGTATTTATGGTACAATTTTTAGATTAAAATATCAAACATTGGACATGTGGCATTCTGTACAAGTTCAATCTCCAGAAAAATCCAAAAAACACGAAGGTTTGGGAAAGTTATAATAACTTTCACTTGACACATCAAATTTTGGTCAGTCCTATGGAATTGCAGAGAGGACATATTAGAGTAATACAAGATGAAATTTCAGAGTAAGAAGGGTTGAAATTGTAGAAATACATTAGAAGGAAGGTCGGCTAGGAGGAGATACTCCAAATTAAGGGTTTTAAAGGTACACAACTTACAATTGGCATAAATTTTTATTGGAAGAGAAGGAAGGTCGGCTAGGAGGAAAGACTCCAAATTAAGGGTTTTAAAGGTACACAACTTACAATTGGCATAAATTTTTATTGGAAGATATATTTTAGGTGATTCAAAATTTGTGATAAAGAGGAAAAATAATAGAATTAGTATTTTGTCACACGTCTCCAAGGGTTCCTCCAAAAATTACTTCACCAACTAAAAACATCACTAAAAGTAGGGAACATATGGAGAATAATAAGGATGAAAACAAAAAATAAATACAAAATTCCATGTCTTCCATGTTCTTTCAGGCTCTAGATGAGAGACTCACTAAAGGAGATATCAAAATGCAAGGGACTCATGAAAATAAAGGTAGTATTCAGGTTGAACAACTTGTTGATAATAACAAACTTTCAAGTGGATTTAACTCTAATAATGAAATTAATTATGGTGGGGGTCGTAAATTCAACTCTACTAAGATCGAATTAAAGAAGTTTGATGGAACAAAGGTCTTTACCTTGGTAAACCAAATAGAGCAATATTTTGAATTGCATAATATTATGGATGATAAGAAAATGATTCACATAGCAAATTTGAACTTTGAGATAAAACCATATCAATGGTATCAATGGGTACTTGAAAGGAAGCCCCATTTTTATCATTATACTTGGGGTCTATTTACAAGATAATTAGAAACACAATATGGGAAAGTTTGGGAACATGACTACTTCAGTAAATTGACAAGAATCAAGCGCTTAGATGATATTGAATATTATAATTCATAATTACAGGTATTGGCCACAAATGTGGATGACATAAGTGATGAACAATTGTTGCAAGATTACATGGGTGGATTAAAAGAAGACATTTAACATGACATTTTCTTAAAATATCCCGCAAACATTATGGAATCTATGCAATCTACTCGTCATGTTCAAGCCAAGAATAAGACTACACACAACTCTACCATGGGAGCATACACAAGAAGCAAAGATTGTTTTGGGGTTCATAAGACAACTGAACCTCAACTGACAAGATTGACACCTCAACAAATGGATGAAAGAAGAGAAAATGGACTATGTTTCAATTGTGATAGCAAGTACAGTAAGGGACATAAATGCAATGAGAAGAAAGTATTCTACATAGAAAATGAAGAGGAAGAATATCAAGAATTGGAACCATCACAAGATCTAGAGCTAGAAGAGACTACTCTAATGATATCTTGTCATGCATTGGCTGATGTGAGTACTCCACAAACCCTCACTATAAAAGGATATATCAAAAATAAAAAGGTAACACTGTTGATTGATTCTGGTAGTACCCATAACTTCATCAATTGAAAATTAACAAAAGATATCAATTTCTTTGCACATCTAGCACCAGAGTTCCAAGTAATGATTGCATATGTAGGTACCATAAATTGTTCTAGAAACTTCCATAGTATTAAGCTCAATATGGGGGAGTATTTATTGGATAGTCCCATGATTTCCATCCAAATGGATGGTGCTGATGTTGTATTAGGGGTCTAATGGTTACAATAATTAGGAACAATGGCCCTTAATTTTCAAGGTCTTTTCATGATATTTTCCTCAGAAGGCAAGGAGATTGAGCTCTAACAACAACCCAAAATTACTCAAAAAGGGACACCATGGTGTAATTGCACAATTGAGCTCAATAGTTGTTCAAACATTTATATCATCTACTCCAATGGATCTCCAAAAAGTTATTAATGATCATTTCGAGGTATTTGGAGATATGCCTAAGGGTCTTCCACCTGCTCAAGATCATGCCCATACTATTCATCCACGACAAGGAAGTGTACATCCAATCTTCCATGTTTCTTGATTAAAGAAGATAATCAATGACAAGTTCCTAGAGAAAACTATTTTATCGAAGATGAATGGAGAAGGGAAAATCATACTAGAACCAGAAATAATCCTTGAAATAAGGATTAAGAAGCTGCAAAATCAAGCAATTACTGAGTACCTCGTCAAGTGGAAGAACCTACTAGTGGAAGAGGTGACATGAGAAGATGATTTCTTCATGCATACACACCCACGGTTGTCAAGTGTTGAGGAAAACACTTTTTTGAAGGAGAGGGGCATGTTAAGCCCTAGACAAATCCCCATACAAAGATCATGTTATGTATAAACCCCCTTATTAATCACCTTATTAAATTATTACATTTCTTGTGTTATATTTTTATGTAGGCTCTGAACCCCTTCATCACACCCTTTCATTATAATTGTACCCTTTGTCTCCTATATATATACCAAGGAGACCTAGTCTTAGGGTAATCTTATCTAATCTCATATTGTATTATGAATTGGATATATTGAAAACATAGGTTTACCCCTCGAAGTGGACTGTAATCATTGATTTTTTTTTTATCATTTTTTAATGCACACATAATTTATAATGTTTGTGTGTGTGTAATTGATAATGTATATGTGAGTTGATTGATAGAATGAACCTTGTGACAATATACTTATATGCATTGACTAGTCATGAAGGTGAAGGGTTGTGTCACTTAGTTTATTATTATTATTATGAAATGCTTATCTATGTATTTTATATTCATTACATTGCCTCCCCCTTCAAAGATGCTTTGTCCTCAGAGCACAATTGAGAAAAAAGATATGTCTCTGTTTTTGCATGTAATGCTTTGTTCTCGATGCTATCATGGTTGAAGAAATGGAATAATATAATGTTTAAAGTGATGAATAAAATGATTGCAATGTATATGGATTGACCCATTCTAGGTTGATCTTAACAAGGACACTTTGTTGGTCAATTGTTTGGATAGAACTTGTTGTCTTATACTTCAAATTAAGATGTTGATTTTGTCCCCATTCTATTTCATAATTGTGGTTATGCTAGATGTATAGATAACATTGTTTATATTCATATTTATTTTGTCATTAGTTATGATGATTCTTATGATTTGGATGATGATAAGACATCATTCTATTTTGTCTCTTGATTTTAGTGCTAGAACATTCGTCATATTTCATGTCTAGCGATTTATCGATTGATAACTTTCCAACATAAGTGTCATTCCGATTTATGATATTGATTGGATATGTATTGGTTCTTTTCTCCAGAGTTTGGATTTTTACATCTAATGCCTTATCTATTTCAAATGGGTTGATCGTCATTTCTCTATCAATCACTAATTTCTTGCCAGTAAGTTTTTCTAACTTTTATTGTTGTGACTTCTTCTCATTCCTCAACATCTTGATTTGTGCAACCAAGCTTTGATTATGGTTCTTTAAACACGTTTTTTCTTCATCTCTTTCTAATAATTCCTTGTCAAATTCATTATTGAAATCTAATTTAATTTTTGTTGTGATACTTTCTCATTTTGTTGATGTTTTGCTAATTCATCCTCTAATTTCTTAATTTGCAACTCAAATATTTGCATTTTCATATTATCTAAATATTCTTATGCAATAAATAATTTTTGACAATTGTTTCAAAAGATTTTCATTGTTTGTTTTTAAAAATCGATAAATACTCAAACTCTACTATAAAAAAAAGACAATTAATCCCAAAAGTTAAATTATTTATGAAATTCATAATTAATAACTTATTTATTCCCAAGTCCATGAGGTGTACGACAGTCGGTGATGGAGCGTGATGTTAAGCCACTCCGTGATGTTAAAGTCACCTGTTCGAAACCTGTGGGGACAAAAAATCCAACCATGTTAAATGTTGGTGTAGCTCAGGCCAGGTGCGATCCCCGGGTGATTTTGACGACTTAGATGCCCCTGAATCATGGTTTCTTAGCCACAAGTTAGTTCCACAGATCACACAAACTAACAAAAAAAAAGAAAAACTTATTTATTCCCAAATTTATTTCTTCAACTAAAAAATCGATGCATGAAGTAGAAGGATCCCACTTCTTCGTTATGAAGTTGTTAGCGTCAGAAGTCACCCCTGGATTGCTTGCAGGAGCAGAGCCTAACACCCATCATTTTTGTGTCACGATTTATTTAGTGGGGTGATCGGATGGGTAGAAACTCGAGAAACTATAGCTTTAACTCAGGAAATCGGGCCTGGTATGCAGAAAGCAATGGAGGTCTTGATCCAAATTCTGTCAGTAAGTGGATTAAAGGGTGGTAGATGGAGGACTTGTGAGAAAGATGAGCAAGATGCCTCGGGCAATAGGCCTTTAGGAGCTTGTGGAAGAAAAACTTAGAAATCAAGATCCTCTTGGTCTAGAGTTTCAAGGAGCTGATGGGTGACTTGACTGGATCCTCCAATCCCAAGTCGCTCAGCGCTAAGA
This sequence comes from Picea mariana, assembly GCA_032191745.1. Taxonomy (NCBI): domain Eukaryota; kingdom Viridiplantae; phylum Streptophyta; class Pinopsida; order Pinales; family Pinaceae; genus Picea; species Picea mariana. The sequence continues at coordinate 5,617 of JASDQU010440214.1, read as the reverse complement.
AAGTCACAAGAACTGAGTAAAAACCATGTAACCGTTACAGTGATCCAACCTACATCATCTTATAACAGCTACAACTCGACTGGATCCTCCAATTCCGAGCTGTTCTAACACAGTATACAAAGAGGTGGAAAAGAAACTGACATCCATAAAGTAAGAAATCTCAAATGCCTTATACATTAACCAGAGCGACCACCGCTTCACTAAAACTTTACAATCGGGAGCCTTGCTCAACCATCGATCCCTCCAAAAATGCAAAAACTGAGTACATATACCTGGGCAGATTTGCCCAACAGAGGCGCGCTCACCCTTCAAGGCGTACCGTCTCTTCAATTGATCTTTGAGCGGAAGTCCCTCGTCAGACGTTTCCTTAACTTCTCATGGACTTTGCAGGGGAGGTAGCTGAAACACTAAAGGCCAAAATGGCGTGTGCAGAATTTTCTGTCTAATCGAGGAATTCGGCATGGCTTCTCTGTTCTATTCAGTACACAAAACCCCTTCGAGCAGACCGCTTGCCAAACCCTCCATACCTCAAACTTAATGAATGAATGGAGGTTTCAACCACCCGATCACATCTTCATTTACTCCAAGCAAAAACCAGGATTGAGGTCGCATCAGATGGCGCATGGAGATTACTATGATCCTTTCGACGATCAGACCCGACACCTTTGGCCCCCTTACGCACAACTCCTTTCTTCCTCGGTGACCACGGGCTGTGACCCTGAGTTTATTTCTAAGGTGCTTTCGGCATTTGCGAATAGAAGGAGTTAATCCTTGCTCATTCATAGTTGCGATGGGTGAAACGCCGAGGCGACTCAATTGGGCGCCACGCATCCTTGAAATCGGACGATCCAAAATTCACCCGACGCTGCTGTGGGTCCTAGATCCTGGACACTCTCGCTACTTCGTGCATCGGGGATACGAGGGAACTGCTCGTTGCGTTTCGAAACCGCGATGGGAGAAAAGGCGGGGAGCTTAATCGAGCGCCAAGTGTCCGCTTCAGATGGATGGATGAGACTGCCCCTTGATACTGTGGGCCCGACCCTGGGCGTTTTCGGTGCTTCAGGGTTCAGGGTTTCGTGATACAAAGTGATACGAAACTTTTACCCTTCGAACTTGCGATTGCTGAAAACCGACACGGCTAGATCTTGTGCCACGCATCCTTAAGATGAATGGATGAGGGAGCATTCGTTACTTAAAAGGGAGCCGCCCTCTTTTATAGGCTCTCTTGAAGTGACCTGGTGCTAGGACCGTGGGCTCGGCTCCAAAGGCGCTTTTGGCATTTCGCCGATCGATGATTTCAACTGCGATGAATGGGAGGCTCCTCGTTTCCCGAAACCCCAATCCCCGTTATGCTGACTGGAAGCCACCTGTCCCAATTGGATCGGACGACCCAGATTTGTCTTGAATTACTGGAGCTATCTCTTGCACTAACCCCCAGGCAACTTGGTAGCCCTGAAATCCTGACGACCATCGATCAGCTTTATAGGTGGATCTCGGTGGCTGTCAGCAAAACTTCGCCCATTCGCTCGAATTGTAACCGAAAAGAGGTTCCTCCGTGCTGCGCTTGGGCGCTTCCCGGGCAACCTGCAGACCTGTGTACCTTTGTGCCCCAATACCAAAATTGTTGCTAACATTAGGCTCCATGGGGGATAGAGTCGTCCCCACGATGCTCTAAGGACTCATTTTGCAGTTCCAGTGCCTTGTTGTTGGGATATGGAGTCATTATTAAGACGAAAAATAAAAACGAAAAATGAACAAAGAAACAAAAGGACAATATATATACAAATAAAGGAGCCATCTGAGGTTCAAACAAAACATTTTTTGAGAAAATGCCCATTCACTGGGCTGCTGAAAATTTCATCACCTTCCAAACCTCACAACCTGTACGTGTTATTGGAGAAAGTCTCAGAGATTTAGAAAGGCCCGATCAACAGGGCTTAAAATTTGCTGTGTTTTCCCTTATCTTGCTTAGGAGCATCCCATTTCAACACCAGGTCTCCTATCTGGAACCGCTCCTTGGCCTTCTTAGTGAAAATCTGCTTGATCTTTTGCTGATGGTCCTGAATTCTGTCCACTGTCTGCTCCCTGGCCTGCTGGACCTCCACCAGCTGATGAATCCTTCTGATCATGCCATCAGGATCCTCCTGATGGTCCTAGAGGAATTTTTCTACGGGGATGT
>JASDQU010440213.1:18865-40533 GCA_032191745.1 Picea mariana | reverse complement strand
TCTCGGAAAACACCATTCATTAAGCACATGAAAACAACTGGTGCATTTGACAACCCAAATGGCACCACTACGAACTCATAATTACCATATATTGTCCTAAAGGCGGTCTTGCTGATATCTTCCTCTTTAATCCTTACCTGATGGTACCCTGTCCTGAGATCTATCTTTGAAAATATCTTTGCATCCTTCAATTGATCAAACATATCATCAATCCTTAGTAGATGATACTTGTTCTTTACAGTCACTTTATTCAACTATCTGAAATCAATGTACAATCTTAATGTCACATATTTCTTATTCATGAACAAGACTGGGGCACCCTAAGGTGACACACTTGGGCCTATATATCACTTCTTCAAAACTTCTTCAAGCTGCATTTGCAACTCCTTCATCTCTGGTGTACTCATTCTGTAAGGAGTATTTGATACTCGAGCTGCTCCAAGCATTAAATTTACAGAGAAATCAATATCTCTTTTTGGGGGTAGTCCTGGTACCTCCTTGAACACATCTTCAAAGCATTCCATGACTGCATGATCTTCCAAATTCGATACCTTATCTTTAGGTGTCTCTTTCATATGAGCTGCAAATATTTGACACCCTTTTCTATAACATTTCTTTAGCTGCAATGCTGAAATTTATTTGATGGTCACTGCCCTGGGAATTCCTTGCACTTTCCTTAGGTTCCCTTCCTCATCCATTCAAGTAAATGCCTTTTTATGACAGTCTAGGATATCATGATGTTGATCTAACCAATCCATCCCAATTATACAGTCATAGGAACCTAAAGTAAATATGTTCAAATATTCCCTAGTGTTCAGTCCATTCATGTCCATAAGACATGAATTAACCATCTCATTAAATTTTATTTTGGCTCCGGTAGCCAGCTACACCCACCGAGATTTTCCATGCTTGCTTCTTGGAAAATGAAAACTTTCCACCATCTTAGGATCTATATAACTATGACTAGCTCCTGAATCAATTAAAAATAAAAATGGTTTGGCTGTTGATCATACCTTCCACTTCAGTCATATGTGACTAATAATCTTCTTGTTTTTTGTCCAGGGTTGCATAGATCCTTGGTACATTTTTTCCCATGTCCTCCACTGTTTCAACTTGTTGTACATTGTGAACAATCCTTACTTTTTCACCTCTGTGAGGACAATCTCTGAACATATGATCTCCTTTACAACCCCAACATTGAATAGGTGGTTGCCTTGGCATTTGACCCCCTCCCTTAATCGCTATGGGTTCTCTTGAAGTTGGCTATCGCTGAGGATCATTTCTGAAGAATGGTGGCTTAGTTCCCTTCTTCCTCTGATCCATCTTGAATTTCTTTTTGTCTTCCCAAGATTTTTGGAAAGTTGGCCTTGCTTTTTGCTGATCATATAGGAATTTATCTCACCTTATGGTGTCCTCCAATGTCTTGGGATCATCATACTATATTTTGTCACTGATGAATGATGGAAATCCACTCAAATACCTCTGAATATTAATGATCTCATCCTTGATGAAGGAAACATACTTCAACAGTTCTAAAAACCTTCTTTCATATTCATCTATGGTCATACTCCCAAGCTTGAGTTCAAAGAACTCTTTCATTTTCTTGTCATAGTATCTTTTAGTCAAGTATTTCTTCTCAAAATACTTCTTGAATTCCCTCAAAGTAACAATTTTCTCTTTAATGTGTTGCACCTGCACAAGATGATCCTACCACATGGATGCCTTTCCCTTGAGTTGATAGATGGAAATTCTTCCTTCTGCATGAGAAAAATAATTATGCAATTGAAAATACTTTCTCATGCCCAACAACCATGTCTCTGCATCTTCATCCTTCTTATGCTCACCATCAAATGTAGGAGGTTTGATTTTGTTCATTTCTCCTCATAGCTCATCCACCCCAGACCTCTTATGCTTCTTGACAGGGGATGGACTTGAGTTGTTGTGTGCTCTCTTATTGGAATGCCTCGGGGAGTGATGGTGATGTCTATTGACACTTCTTGTTCTTCTTTTCTCATCAGGAGACCTATGACTTCCTGATTTGCTTGAGCCACTCTCCTTATCCAATTTCCTTTCTATTCTGTTCAAGCTCTACATTAACTTCATGTTGAAGTCCTCTTGTTTCTCCTTGGCTCTCATAAGCCTTTCATTATCATATTTATGTATTTGGACATCCTTTTGCAAATTTTTAATGGTCTCTACCATATTCATATTTTCATCCCTTCCTTCTCCATGTCCATTGGAGTTTGTTCCTTAAATGCCCAAATGGACATCCATCCCTATGATCTCGTCTTCCTGGATACAAGTCCCATATGAATCTTCCATTCCTCTAGACTTGGTGCTGATCCTGATCTGATTTAGTTGTTGTTAACTCTGCAAAATGTGCAACCAACACAACTTTGTCAGGTTAGCTGTTTCAATAATTTCATGAAAAATATGAACCATTCTGGTTCAATAATATATCAAAATTATTTCTTGGAAAATTGAATGCCTGGATCAATTTTCTAGGTGAATATTTATATTATTCTATCTAACACCTTTCCAACGCCTTCTCCCATGCTCAATTCTAAGTCTTGAGGAGAAAGTTATGGTTATTTGAAAATTGCCCATTAATTTTTTTGTTCACACGTCAACTTGGTGCAATTCTGTGCTGTAATTATGCATTTTTGTACCTACTGCATCGGAGTTTCCATAGGAGCTCAATTGGGTTTCTTCATTTACATATTTTGGATAGTATATCCAAGTTTCACCTCTTTTCGGGTTCTGGGATGCTAGTTACAACTTGCTGAAGTTCTAAGAAAATTCGTGTTTTTGGTTTGGAATGCTACAGGTACCTTCTTTTCTATATTAAACATTTTTAACATGCCCAAAAATTTAATTCAACTCTGGGATTGTCTTATATGTTACAATAGATTTCCATTTACTACTCCTGCGCTTCAATATGATTCCGGAGAAAAAATTTATGGCTCTTTCAAGTTAGTTGGGTCTTAAAATTTACTCTCCAATGTTTGTGCTGTAACTTTCTCATAAAAGATCTGTTTGACAAATGGTTTACACCATTAGAAATCTCTCTCCAGGATATTTTATTTGAGATGCAGAGACAAAGTTTTATTTGATACACTTTGCTACCTTGGTACACTATGTTCTCGTGGTTTTTGAGTAGCTAAAAACGTTGTTAAGGGCCTAAAAAACGCACTGCAAAAAGATGATGTTCAAACAGTATAAAATGTCACGGAAATTCACTGGTTTTCTGCTGTTGTTTAGCATCCGAATGAATTCGCGTGCGCAAAGTTTAACTTGTACATCCATATTTAGCATGTGCAGCAACACCACAAGGTAAATAATGCCTCATGCACCTATAACCATTGTTCATCACTTCTCTGTCGCGACAATAACTGGCGCACACTACTTTTGTGTCACGCACCAATATCCACCATACAAAATTTTGGTTCTTGCAGTATTACCTGTTGTGTGCAATTTTTGTATCGTGCACTTATAGTCTGCACACATTTCACTCTATACATTGCACCATGCCAAATTTTAGTATGCCCCCACCGCGCACCACTACTCCGCACACACCATTAATTAAACTGTCACGCGACAACATATTCCCACATTGCGCACGCACGAACAAAATTCCTTTGTGCTCTACCAATACTATGCACACCACACATGCCATTATTATGTTTGTGCACACCACATGCACCTTATTATGCGTATGCACACCGTGCGCCAGTTTTATGCATGCGTCACTCAATCCGTATCGTGTAATGCTAAATTTAGCGCGCGGAACCACACACCAACATTTTTCTGCGTGATGCCAAATTTTAGTGCGTGCACTCACACGCCAATATTTTTCCACGCATTGCCAAATTTTAGTGCGCGCACTCGCACGCCAATATTTTTCCGCGCATTGCCAAAATTTAGCGCATGCACCCGCACACCAACATTTTTCCGCACAGTGCCAAAATTTAGTGCACGCACCTGCACAACAACATTTTTCCACATGATGCCAAAATTTAGTGCGCGCATCGACACACCAACATTTTTCCGTGCGACACCAAAATTTAGCGCATGCACCTGCACACTAACATTTTTTTGTGCGGCGCCAAAATTTAGCGCGTGCACCTGCACACCAACATTTTTCTGCGCGGCACCAAAATTGAGCATGCGCACCAACACTGTAACTTCAAATTACTAATCTCTCTCCATCTGTCATGGCTTCACTGTAACTTCAAATTCAACCAATTTCCAGTCTTAATTTTCTAGAATAGATATTAAATTAGGAATATCTCTCTACTTCGCCAAATTTCTCAATTTTATCATGAATTTAACGACATACATTGGGCATTTTTCCCAATTCCACGTAATTGTTGTTACATTTTACCATGGACGCTCTGTAACTTGAGATTTGACCACTTTGAAATCAATCCTCTGTGAAATTTCGCTTCAAATCAACTTGCTCGACCCATACAGGCTCAGTGTTGAAAAATGAAGCTCTGATACCATATTGTAACATACTCGACCACCCAGGCCGGGCCATGCTACTCCAAAAAATGCTTTCATTCTCTGCTCAACATACTGTAACATACCCAACATCAAATTGAGCTATGCCACATAAAATTTTCGAATTGCATGCAATTAAAACATATACACACAGAAATCTTGCAGAACTTTATATATAAAACGTAAACAGAAAAATACATTATGTAAATGCAAGGATTCATACTTAAGGAAACAATAGACATATACATGCAACATATACAGGCAATACCCATAAATATAAAGACAGTTATAACCACACATAGGATAAACCCATAAAAATAAACACATAAATAATAATGCAACATGTAAATTTATCACACAATTGACACTTATCTTGGTAAGAATATCACCAACTGCGTACAGACCTTCCACGAACCTCCCAACCTTAGACCACACTGCTCAACACTCTCAGCAGTGGGTCGCCCCCGAGCTGGGACTAAACTCCACCCGGGTAAAGGTATTCCTAACCAAGCTAATAGATCATAGACAACAAGAAAGACTCCATCACAAATGCTAACTCAATCTGACAACTTACAGTTCCTCATTCCCCACATGCATGTCCCACCCCAGAAAGTGTGCCCCTTATCTTCTCAACAGTCCTTCGGTTGCCCCACATCCTTTTCGGGCTTCAGCAATAGGTAAGACAAGAAGTTTGAGAGCACTGTAGATGTAGTTTAGCACCTTCAGGAAATCAATTCCCAACAATTCTCTCACCCAGAGAGAAATTTCTCATGGTCCTGACAACCCGCCTCTTCAGTCCAACTCCCAAGCTAACCAGCTACATAAAAAAGTATGGGTACGGATATGGTACTGGTTCAGGTACAGTGACAGGAAGGTACGGAGGACAGCTCAATGAGTGTGTGAATGGTGATGGAATGAATGATGAAAAATGAACTAAGTCCAAACAATATGTATGGATGTTCCCAACTTGACACTTGTCATGTTGGGATCTACTTTGGTCCACTTGTCCCCAACTTCGGAACTTAGGATAAAATAATTATCCATACTTTATATACTTAAGAAATATTAATATAATATTCCTGTTTGTCTTAAGCTCCCTAGCTTATCCCTTTTTATTAACTTTTATCCCCCCCCCCTTTCCCTAACTAATGGAGTTTAGTCCCCCATACTCTTTTATCGTGGTCAGTATGCACGCAACGATGTATTTTATATTAATAATGAGACATATACAAAAATAGGCTCACTGGCCTTTAACATCTAGGATCTCTAGCCTAATCATCACAAAACTGGCTCACCAACCTATAAAACACATCATATACACAAAGGATATCTGGCCTCGAAATCGTACGCACTTAAGTTGTTGTGCATGGTATCCTAGAATGTGCACACTTCATCATTTTACTGTGCAGTGCATGCGTGTGCTATACCATGGAAGGTGCATGCAAAAATTATATCAAACAACTCACCAACTTAAGTACATTTGCATTTACATTTACAACTGGGTTCGGCCTAGGGATATTACACTTTTTGTCTTTTTTCCTGCTTTCTTCCTTGTTTCAAAAAGAAAAAAAATTATTTGCATTCATATGCTTATTTTTCTTTTGTAAATGAAAAAGTTTAAAAAAACAATATGTATGTTTTTTTACTGCCCGTTTCTTGAACCCTTGCTTTTCATTTGCAAGAAAAGAAGTTGTTACTTATCATTCAGGTTGTTTCATTATACTTTGGTAGTGGTAACCTTTTGTTATTTAAAAATGAAAGAATTCAGTAGTACAATTTTTGCATCCTAGCATGCATTTACATCTTGAGGTGTTCTAAATATTGCACTCAAACTCTTTTTTTCATCCGAAAAAGAAAATAATTTGTTGCATAAGCGTTGTTGCATCATTTTTCACTTGAAGAAACTAATTGTGTGTTCTTATATTGCATATTTTTTGGAGGCGGTCTAAGAACATCACTAAAGTTTCACCCACACCCCTTTTTGAGTAAAAACAACCTATTAAAATGAACGCATAACTAAAACTTATTAGATACTTTCATTTTTCTAGGGTACCTCAACAAGTTTAGGCTAGGGCCTTGGCATAGGTTGGAGAGTAAATTTCTCCAAGGTCACTAAAAAAACACAAGTGTCTGAGATAGGGAGTGTATAACCCAATTTTTCATTTAGGTTGGTCCGGAAGCTCCTCTAACACAAGAGTTAAACACAAGTTCGCATAAGGAATATCCAAGGAGATTCCCCTCCAGAGTTGGACCAAACATAATGGAGAGAATGTTTATTGTGGGTTTTGATTGTAGCCATACCTCCATGAGAGGAAGTGATTTTGAGGCCTCGTGCTTTGCTACCCTACCCACACTTTCGATCCTGACTGTCGAATTTACCCCTCGGGCACCGACTGTGAGCTAGTAACCTTACTTTCTCTTCCTAGATAAACCACAAGGTGACTACAGGGGTTTGTCGTAGTACCTGGGGAAGAGTTTGTATCACACACTTCAGTACTATTGGAAAGTTCACCATGAATAATGGGTACTTTCACCGAATAAGTATGATCTGTAGAGGTCAAGATAATTACTTCTCATACCTTCATTTATTGGTCCATGGGACTTAATCAACCCATGCCTTCGTCGGAGAGGACCTAAGCCCACTTTTTTATTTTTATGGTCCCAAGACTTAATCCACTTGAGTCAGAATCTTGAAATATTTGTTTGTGTATGTTTTATTCTTAAGGGTTTTTAGAGGTGTGTTTGGTGAAGGCAGCTTCAACCTTAGGTAGGTGAGTTGTTTTTCACTGATATATAACCCCTCAAAGTGGCCAACCTACTGCCTCGAAGATCGAGGAGAATTCAACGCCTTATGCTCGAGAAAGATATTAGGAATATTTTTCCCCCGCCTCCTCAAAGGCATCAATTCAATCAGTCCGACACTTCCATAATGGTTGTGGGGCCCTTCATTTTTGGACAAGAAGCTATGCAAGAAGGACTACAGTCCAAATTTTGGCCTAGTACGAGTTGCACAAGCTATAGAAGAAGTTGGAAAATAGAGCAAGGAGAAGTAACAGAAACCAGTTGCAAAAAGGATAGCACAATGACAGCAAAGAAAGAACAGTTGCAACAGATCAAGAAATCCTGCAAGCCAAAGCTAGAAGACCCTACTTAGCTTATATATATGGGATGAACAGGACTGTAAAAGGGTTCTCCCCTTGTTGTTTGGTTCGGTCATAATTGTAAAGTTTGGTTGGTGTCATAATTGTTGTTGTCTATTGTTGAGAAGTCGGGTTTTGATTTCTGGAATGTAATCTATACACCATTTTGGGAATTAGAGCTCTACGACATGGGTCTAGAGCCATGATTCTATAATAGAGAACTACTTTGTACCTCTGAGGTTGTAACTGAGAAAGATATGAAGATAATATATGAAGAAGGATCCAAAATTTCAAAATATGTTGCGTCATTTTGTGTTTATACTTCTTCATTGTGTCTTTACAATACTTATTTATGTTCATAAGTTCCACATGAAGTTTATGTACATGAATGCTTTTCTCAACCTAAGTAGCTTATGTTCTTGCGTATATGAATTTCGATATGCTCTATAGTTAGATTGTCTTGCACAAGATCGGGATGAATCTTGAAGGTTATGTGAACCCTCCTAAGTATTCTCCTTTCCCTTCCCTATCCTTTTGTCTTAGCCGCGCTTCGGGCAAGACTTCTTCTCTTCGGAGGAGATGAAAATGCCAGTGCTTTAGACTACACTGTACCTTTTGTTGGTAACCTAAGAAGGAACCTGGTCTGATCAATCTCGTGCCAACAAAATGGTTCCATTATTGGGGCATGCGTTAAAAGGGAACCTATAGGAAGGATTCTTCCGTAGAATCACAGACCTAATATTGACCAATGGTGGGAGAGAAACTGTGACACCTTCATATGGAAAGAAGCGGTGCTAAGGGGAAAATATGTGAAAGATACTTCAGAGGTAGTATTTTACTCATAAATATCGAGTGACCAACACGAGATATTTTGGGTTAAGTTCCCGTAAGAAAATTTCCACTGGATAGATAGGCTCCAAGAAGCTCCAGAGTTCCAAGAACGAGTCAAGAGTACCTGTACTTGTGATGCATAAAAGATTGCATCACTTCATCGACTGGATCGTCCAGTCACGTGAACGATTGGTTTCTGGGTCAATACCACATTAGAAGGATACATTATTGAGATTGCTGCTGAGAATCACCAATATATTTTACAAGCAGAGGCATATTTCAAGAAAGACGCAAGCGGAAGATTGTTGAGAGAAATCCCCATGTGGATTAAAGTTTTCTTGATGGAAGAGAGGATGCTGACTATGTCCTCGACTGAGATGGCAATGTAAACACCCTTGTTTGGGGTAGGGAGAGGTTAGGGTGGAGTCATGGCCTGAGAGAGGGTAAGGGTTCTTTGATATATGAGGGAAATAGAAATAAATGGAATCATGAGATGAGCGAGAGTTGAAAAGAGAAACCATAGTTGAGAAGTGGTAGCACGACAAGATAAAGAAAGCAACAAGACAGTCCGAGAAGTTGTAGAACGAAGTCAGACCAAGAGAAGTAGAGGAAAGACAAATGGAAGAGTTGCAGAAGATGAAAAGATAGGAAAGACTGGCCAGTCAAATATTAAGTGAGAGAGAAGTGCAGAGAGAAAGAAGTCCCCAGGAGGGTGGACAAGAAGGAGAAGGTGTAGAAGCAAGGGAGAAGGAATCCACCATGAATCTTAAATAAGAAAGAGAATATTCAACCCCAATGCCAGGAAAGATTGGGAATACAACTGAAGAGACCACTCAAGAGGAAGAAAATGAGACCCCCCATATCAAAGAAAATCGCCCCAAATATAGTGGCGCCAGCCCCGAATCGCCCATACCCCAAGTGTCTTCTATACAAGTGGTAAGTTCTATACTACCCTCTTATGCTAATTTTGTTCCATTACAATTATTTAGTTAGTCACAAAGAGGAAGTGCGAGTACAGGGAGGATATTGGGATCCCCTGGTAGGTCGCAAGCATGACCATTAGGTTTTATTTTGATAGGAGCAAAAAGATCAACAATGGTTGGTCACACTGGAGGTTCGATTTACCAATACCCATAATTCTGGGGTAAGGGAGATGAATATGTTGAGCAACACTGGTTCTTGTGTGAAGCAATCTGGAGGTCCAGAGGAACTCTGGATGCAAATAAGTTGGTTGAGTTCCAGAATACCTTAAGATTTTGTGCTCTCAAATGGTACATGAATATTATTGAACCAAGAGTGTCAGGAATGGAAGGTCAAGCGTTCACACTTGGACAGGTACGAAAAAATTTCATAGCGGAGTTTAAGCTACCTCAGTCAGAACAACAAGCTCTGTCTAAGTTGCGCAAGATTCAACAAAGAGAAGGTGAATCAGCCTGGGAATACAACCATAAGTTTAAATATTCTATAGGGAGGTTAGCACATCCAATCCATGAGGAACATCAAAGAGAATGGTATATTCAGGGATTTCTACCTCTAACACGGATTCCATTAATGCAACAATGGATAGCCACTTTGACGGATGCCTTGGAATAAACAATGAAGATTGAAGCCATGGAGGGATATCCTGGGAGCCTGAGAGTGACCAGACCCCCAATAGATGCAAACTTGGAGCAACTAAAAGGGAAAATATCAACACTTACAGAAAATATTTAAGAATTAACGATACCGAGACCAATATGACTGCAGGTCTGGTGTACTGGATGTTACACAGAAGGACATCTAGTAAACAAATGTCCACAAATGAGGGGAATGGGACCTCCTCAGAATCCAATGGGACCCTCACCAGGACCCACAGGAGGATTTGCACAAGTATCTGCGAATTTACCATTCCATAACCCCACCCCATATCATGCTTTTCCAGGAATCCAAATAGCACCAGAAGTCGAGTATTGCGAGATTTGTCGGATCCATGGGCAAGGGCCGAGACAGTGTCCCATTATGAAAAAGTATTCAAAAATACCAAATATTTTACACTATGAGTTTTGTGCATCTAGCACACATACTAACAATCATTATAGAGCATTGAATGCACTTGCGGACAGGTTGGATCGAAAAACATTCAGGGTGAATGAATCCCCTCAGGGACTGAGAAGAGGTCGAGGAAGTGGAGCTGGAGGAGACTTTAGAGGAGGAAGAACTGGGGGAAGAGGACCAAGCATATGTTATAACTGTGATGAGGAAGTCCATATAGCTAGAGACTGTCCTCATCCGAGGTGACCATGGTGCTCTCAGTGTAGAACCAATGGGAATGCAACTAAAGACTACCCTGAACTGGTTGCAAAATGGGAAGATCGGGTACATCAACGAGGAACTAAACTCATCAGTTCAGAAATCAAGAGAGTTGTTAAAGGAAAATTTCCTAACCTCAATATCGTCACTCGAGGAGGAGAAAAGATAGGAGATGATGCTAATAATCTACCTCAGATCCATAAATCAACACCTAAAGAAGACATGTATGACCCTCTAAAACAAAATTTGTTCTTTAAAAATGACATAGAAGTATTTCAGAATATCCCTATCCCTGAGATGCAAGAGAAACCCCCACAAACTATTGTTTACCCTAATATTGTGCAAGTCCCTTCTTCACCCCTTGCACCCAGAAACCCTGTAGCCTCGATGAGACAACCTGAGCAACCACAAAACATAGTCGACCTTTGGTTTCAATTATTCTATGATATTCTTGAGAATGACCAATTAACAGAGAAGTTTCACAATGTGTTATACCTAATTTTAGGGAATGAAGAACCCACAGAATCAAGAATAAGGACAGAGAAGGAAAGTACAAATTGGAAGAGAGTTCATACTAGTAGCTCAGCTGGACGAGTTTGAGATTAAGGATGTCATGTTGGATCTAGGATCTGATGTGAACATTCTACCTAAAAAGACTTGGGAAGCCTTAGGAAAACCCCAGTTTACATATTCCCCAATCCATCTAAGAATGGCCAACCAATATTGTATTTTCCCGATAGGAAGAATGGAGAGTGTGGAAATAGATGTTGCAGGAGTGAATATTGTAGCTGACTTTGAGGTGATTTAGATTATGGGGGATAAGGAACCTTACCCTGCACTACTTGGGATTGATTGGGCCTATGAAAACTATGTAGTGATTGACCTAAATAAAGACACGATGACATTTGAGGCAGATGGAATCAAGGTAGTTCAACCCTTGGATCGATATGTAGGCCCAATATATATAGATCGACTAGAAAACAATATGGAGGGATAAGACTTGGATCAGTTGTAAACTGTAACAACATGGACAATAGAAGATTACATAAATCCTACTTCTGATGGATCAGTAAGTTGGAGGAGTATACAATTGACGGACGAAGATTCAGAACTAGCATTCGATAGTTGGTAGCAAGGCTCATATGAAAGATTCTCAAGGAGATGCATGACTGTCAAAGAAACTAGAGGGGTCGTAACCGAGGTTAGAGAACACCTAGTATGTGATGGTACCTTGGGACTTGATAGTTTTCTGTGCAACATGGAAGTAAAGGTAGTAGAGGATCAAAGGATCTCAGTACTGGATGTATCCCTATGAGACGCCATTGCCAGATGGTGGGCCAATAAAAAATCCTTACTCAGAAATTGGGATGATGTGAAGAAAGCTATCAAGTATAGGTTTCAGGATAAGGAGCAACTGGAATCAGATATGGAGATGGATTTCCAAGTTGCGCAACTGTTCAATGAAGAATCTGACCCTAGATCACATATTGAATAATACGTGACACAATGGCAAGTTGCAGAAATACCCTCTTGCTTCTAGGTTTAGGTATTTCCCCACTCAATAGGTCCAATCCCAAAAGCTTGATTCATACATGAAGAAACCAGAAGACAGACCAATGGCTGGAAAACATTGGAAGATAACTTTTGCAAGGAATTCTCCTTTACAAGTAAGTACCCTGAGCTTGAAGTAGTCCTGCAAATAATTAACGAATTTATTTTTACAGACAATAGTAATAATAAATCAAACCTATTGGTATGTGCAAAGCATAGACAAGAAATTTAGACTAATATTCACCTAACCTTAGACAAAAAGCCTATAGAATGTTGTAAGATTGGCAGGGATTCAAAAAGCCCAGATGATTTAGAGGAATTGAGAAACCTAGCCATAAAAGAGACAGAAGGGAACAAAGAAATACAAAACATCATACCAAGTCAAACTGATGGTTATTATAACCACCCATTGAAGTTGCGCAAATTCAATATAGGGACCACAAAGAAACCCAAGATAGCTATGGTGGGAGATTACTGGGATGAGCAAACTAGTCAATAAATATAGAGTTTGTTGTAGGAATATGAGGATTTGTTCCCAAAAACCTTTTCATAGTTAAAAGGGATCAAAGGAGTTATGGGAGAAATGAAAATTGAATTAAAACCAGGATCAAAGACTGTGAGGCATAGACCATACCACCTTAACCCTAGAGTAAAAGAGAATGTTAAGAAGGAGATAGACAAGATGTTGGAAGCTGGACTTATTTTTGCAGTGGAAGACAACTTATTTTGTGTTTATACTTTGAATTATATGCATCATAGATGGTGAACCACATTCATATGTGTTAAGAATCACATAATGAGCATATAAATGGAATCTATTCTAATCATGGAGTGAAAAAGATTCCATAATTCTAGGTTATCATTCATGCTTAGGCAAGTCACATTATTACATGGATGTTCATAGGAAAGAGGATGCATAGTCAAAAAACTTGTGACAGATGTGGATGATTGATATGTTATTTAAAGGAAGAGTTTGGGACATCTCTCATTTTTTGTGCCAATTAATGAGCTACTATTTTACTGCGACATTTTCTCATTCTTGTTAGAGAATGGAAATTTAGTATCTAGGTTAGTAAACAAAATGGTTGATTTTAAAACAAGTTCAATCATAATGGTTGAAGGAATTAACCAATTTGAAGGTTCACCATATCAAATGAATGAAAATAAAAACATTAAGTTATTGGGAGAAAATGTGGTCCATCAATGTTCTTCAGACCCAAATTATGTTGCCATGGGAACAATTTCTCTAATACAAGGAGGATGTCTCTAATTTTGGAGGCATGGGATTCGACAAGCAATTCTGTTTCTTTGGGATCCATGATAACTAATTTAAGAGAGTACCTTCAGGAAGACCTCGCAAATGATGAGGGTTTATACAAAGATGTTGTAATGACATTTGTCTTAACAATATTATTTCAGTTATCAAATTTTAAGAGGGACGAAAAATTCTATATGTCCGCATATTTGATTTTTTCTATTGTATATTGTCACGAATTCCAAGAATTGTGCTTAGAAAAGAAGGTCGATCGTAAAGTAGAACTTGTTCATACTTGGTACCCTACTTCGTGGAAGTAGAACAAAATGTAGCATTTTTATGAAGTTTATGATTGGTTTGATTCTTCTTTCAAAAAACTCATGTATGGAAATGGTACTTCAAGATTATCATTGGATGCTGAAATATTATTAGACAAAAGGGGAAGTTTTGAATAAAATTAATATTACGACATAATCAAAGTTTATTTCTCTCGTGGAGCCCCAATTTATGTTCCATTTTATGTTTCAGATAAAATATTTGTGATTGAATTCTGTGGACAATCACAATTGGTGAAATCACAATCAGGAATGATTCAAAAATTAATGATTATGCAGTTCAATTCAACTAGTACAATTTAAAGTTAGCAAACCAAGTGAAAGGGTTTGACACTCATCAATATTTTATGAATCATATGACTTCAATTGGTTTCAGTGTTTCATATATAAATACTTATTTATATGGAGAAGATGAAGATGATGAAAACAATCCTGAAAATGTTCTGGTTGGAGATCTTGAAACAATTGTAAGAAAAAACAAAGCACGTCAACAATGTGGAAAAGTTTCAAATGGGAAAAGCACAAGATCTCAAGTTTCTTCTAAAAAATGTGGCATGCCAAAACCAAACCCCCAAATTATAATTCAGTAACAAAATAAATCTGCAATTGGAAATTTTGGTGATGGAGTTGATCTTGATCCTCCAAAAACAAATTTAGAGAGACCTCATAATATCACTATAATTAGTAAAAGGAAAACGTAGGTAAATCAACAGGAAATAAGTGATCTTGTACCCGATGATGATGATATTGTTGAAGACATGGAGTTGGATGCAAAAATAAAAGATATAGAGTTTATAAATGATGGACAAAGGGTTCAAGAGAGTCGGGAAATTGTAGCAAAACTGGTGACACAATATCCAGTCTTTTATGAAGAAAAATCCTTAACATTTCATAGTGCTTCATTTGAGAAAGAATCTAAAAAATTGGTATTGGAAAGAGTTAATTCCAAAGGAAAGAAGGTCTAGAAAAAAAAAATTCAGAATTTAATTTGAAAGAAGTTTTTCCATCAAGGATTTCCAAGATTCATAGAGCTATTGGTGATGCTCTAGAAATGTCAGTAGATGAAATGGAAGTTGAAAATTCCATTCTTAAAGAAAGAGTTAAAGAACTAGAATATGATTTAAATCCACCCCCTATATTTGCAAGTCCAATCACTAGAATTCAACCTGGAAAAATATTAGAAAAACGCTTGAATCGAGCTCAAAGATAAAAGGAACATCAATTTTGATGGTTGTAGTTAGATGATATGTTGGGAAAACTTAAGAAGAGGATTTATCTACTTTTGGAGGCATGGGATTCGACAAACAATTAGGTTTCTTTGGGATCCATGATAACTAATTTAAGAGAGTACCTCCAGAACGACCTCACAAATGATGAGGGTTTATACAAAGATGTTGTAACAACATTTGTCTTAAAATTTTATGGTATAACAGAAATCAAGAGAAAATAATAATATATTCCATCCCCAACATGTGTAAAACAATTAAAGGCTTGTTGGATGAAAATGATTAAAACTTTGAAAGAAATATTAAGTGATCTTGATACTCTAAGTGTCAAAGAGGGGGAATATTATTTTAAATTAATTGAATTGGATTTGATAGGAAGCATAGGAGAGGTCGAAGACCCAAGGTAAATATCAAATTCACTTCTTATTACAAGGGAAAAATTTGAAGAACATATGGAAATTCTAAAGGTTGTCTCAACATAAAAGTTTAATAGCATGATTGAATATACAAAACATGAAGTGGAGAATTGGATTATAAATTATGTCAATAAAAATGAAGACATTGAAGAAACTCTACACCAACTCTCAATTGATCATAGAGAATATGAAACTACATTGTTTGACATCAAATTTAGAAAATAAATAATCATTGCTCCTATGAAAGATTATATAAAAAATTGGTTAAAGAAATATTTGATCAAGATAACTAAAGAAGGTTAAACCAAAGCGGTTAGTACCGGTCATGAAACTACAACAAAAGAGACTACAAAAGGCCCATCAACATCCAGATAGAGAGAGAGAGAGAAAAACATCATAGTGAGTAATACTGATCACATTCTTCCAAACTCTTTTCTCTTCATATTCAGAAATAATCTAGTTGTGTTTTATTTTTCCCAAGAAAAACATAACCGATTTTATGATCTTCTCTCTTTGTCTTCCTTTCAGGTCCAACCCTGTTCATGTTCCTAAGATTATTTTATGGTCCATGGGAGCCTAATCCTAGTTCAACTTTGGACGAATGCATTTTATTTTTTTAAGACTATCAAATACTATATTATTTTTTTTGAAATACTCCGAGAGAACTACCTCATGGATAAATGTTAATAATATCTTTTGAACTCTGAGTTTTGATGATTGGATATTGTTACGTGGAAAATATATCTATGGCTAGGGGTAAACCATAATAGACGGAATGACACCTATAAATAAACTCTAATCTCAAGTATGCTATATAAATGAAATGCTAACAAGACAAGGCTAAAATCCTCCCTCGTCTGAACCTTCGAAGAAGACCATCTTTGAGCACATGACCCAAAGATTTATACCTGCAACTTGTCCTAAAAAACAAAGATATGGAAGAATATGGTGGTAATATATGATAAAAACATATATATTAGCATAATCCATTAACATACATGACAAATACTGATCCAGGTGGATATTGGTGGCCACCCACATGTTCCAACTGGCTCCTCTTGACAGTTTTAGTTCAACACGTTCTTTTGTAATTATGGGTTCTACACTTCTGAGGATATATGAATCCATACACAACTTCCAAGTGGAGATTTGTGGCCACCCACCTAATCCAATAGGCTTATTTTTCATGTTTTCATGTCAGTACATTTTTCTGTACTTCTAGGGCCGTTTTGGGGCCCTAAACTGTTTTTTTGGCTTGCCACAATCAAATTGTAGATGTAGTCAAGTTTTGAAAACATAGTGTGTAGTTCTCGAAAATGCCTTTACAACGCGCTATCACGCACCTAAAATGGAGGTCGTATGCAAAAGTTACAATCCCTGGAAGTTGAGGTACCAACTTATCCATCGGGGCCCACACAATTTTTTGCGTTTCATTTCCTATGGTTAGGTTTTTGGATGTCTAGTGTTTTGGAATTCATAAGTAATGTTAAAAAGGCCTCTGGAGCCTCATTGCAATCATTATACTCACTCAGATGGATATGCGTAGAAGCCACATCTCTCCTCAGAGATAGCTACCACCATTCGAGAAAGTGTTTTCAATTCTACAGTTTTATAGTTTCATCCTATTTTATTTATTCAATAGAAGTTATTGTTGACTGGATGTCTGTTGTTTTTCTCCATATATTTGTGTTATTGTATTTAGTCTGGTATTCATTTTGTTCTGCTCATAAATATGGATTAGTGGTATCAGAGCGGTCTACTCTTCATTTATTTTTCCTCATGCATGTCCCTGACAAGATCTAGGTACAAGAAGTTGGGACTCGAATAAGTCGAGACTTTGTAAGGTCAGTCGTGATGAGCCTAGAAACAACCCATCAGGGAGGAAAAGAAATATGATGGAACAAAAGATCCTTTTAAAATTTTACTCAAGGAAGCCCTTGCGCGACAAAGGAACGAAATGATGGACAACTTTGCACAGATTCTTCAGTGGCTTCCAACTGGAGACGCGTCTTCATCAAGCAATCATGCAACCCCCTTCAAGGTATAGGTAAATTTTGATATTCCATTATTTGAAGGACTAATAGATGTAGATGTTGTAGATAAATGGATGAATCTTTTCGAAGGGTATTTTTAGGTCCACAATTTTTCTGATATGGAAAAGATTACTTTTTCACTTCTCAAGGTCATCCCCCATGTTAAGGATTGGTGGGATACTTACTTTGAGAAAAACGCCATAGAGGAATAAAAAATACTTGCATTCTCCCCCACGTGGGATTCCTTCAGGGATGCCATTAAAGAACAATACTACCCTGTTGGAAGCTATGAGGACTAGTACACAAGATGGATAACCCTGTGTCAGGAAAGGGACCAGATTTCAACAGTATTTTCCATACCCTACACATCAAATTGGGTATCAAAGACTCTGAATGCCATCTAGTGCTCAAATAAAACGACTATCTGCATAGATAAATTCAAACATAAATGGAGTTTCTGGACATCACATCATTGGATACAACTTATAGATATGATGTCATGTCAAG
Organism: Picea mariana; assembly: GCA_032191745.1. Lineage (NCBI taxonomy): Eukaryota > Viridiplantae > Streptophyta > Pinopsida > Pinales > Pinaceae > Picea > Picea mariana. The sequence goes on along the minus strand of JASDQU010440213.1, from coordinate 22,447 downwards.
CAAAAATTTAAGCAGAAGAGGCGAGAGTTTGGATCTGCAAACTCCTCACAACCAAAGTAGGGAAGAAAAGGCCCCAACCCACAAAACAAGGGACAGAGAAAATATGGCCACTCTTAGGACAACCAATCCAAGTCGTAACACAATAAGGGTAATGAGAAGTTGAAGAAGGACACGGTAAAATGGTGTGAATACCATAAAATCCCTTGGCACAACACTGAAGAATGCCACTCCAAGCAGTCAGTGGAGGATGAGACGAAGGATTCTAAGTTAGAGGCAGGTTCTGACTCTGAATCAAATCCAGAAGGAGGGAAGCAAATTATTGATGTCGAAACCAGTGCCACTGTCGCCACCACCAAAGTCCAGGCAAGGGAACTAGTGGAAGGGTAACGCCTCTTTCACTCATAGATGTGGGTAAATGGGGATCCACTTCATTTCATTGTCGATAGAAGAAGTTAGAAGAACTTGATCTCAATAGAGATCGTCAAGCAGTTAGACCTGCCAATGACATTGCACCCGCAACCATACACCATCGGTTGGCTTCACCAAGGAAGATATATTTTTATTAGCCAACAATGTTGTTTTCCCTAGGACATCAAGACCTTCGAAGATGAGGTATTGTGTGATATTTCTTGCCTTGAAGTTTTTGTTGTTCTTTTAGGACAACCATATTTGTGGAAGATACATGTTGTTTATGAGTATTGACCTTGTAGTGTTATTATTAATTTGGGTAGACAAATGTACATTATCCCATAGGTAGCGCCGCCTATCGCTATTTCTTTAATCTCTGCTAATAAATGCAGTAAGGTCATTTCACAGTCCGGTAAGTTCGTCTTCTTTGTGATCTATGCTCATAGTAAGAAAAAGGTCACCGCCACATCCATAGCCTCTACACAGAGCCACTCTTTGCAACAGAAGCAAGTGGATGGGATCATGGAATAGTACAGAGACATATTCTCCTCACCCACTAGGGTATCGACGCACTACCAAGTCAAGCATCCAATTGATCTAACCCCTAGTGTAGCTCTGCCTAATGGACCAGTCTATCATCACTCGCTGATGGAAAATGATGAAACCAAGCATCAAATCCAAGGGTTTATTCAAAAGGGGCACATTAGACCCAACTCCTCCCTTTATGGAAGCTCGATTGTACTAATGCAGAAGAAATACGAGACATGGAAACTATGCATTGATTATAGAGAATTAAACAAAATCACAGTCAGGAACCGGTACCCAATTCCCCAAATTTATGACCTTCTTGACCAAATCAAGGGGGAAAAGTTATTCAACAAGATTAACCTAAAGTCTGGCTACCACCAGGTTCCCATCGATCCAAATGATGTGTGGAAGACAACTTTCAAATCTAAAGAAGGTATTTTTGAATGGTTGGTCATGCCCTTTGGATTGACAAATGCACCAGCCACTTTCATGAGGATGATGGATGATGTATTGAGACCCTTCATCAACTCTTTTCTGGTGGTATTTTTGGATGACATCTTCATCTTCAACAGAAATTGAGAGGATCACATGCAACATATTCAACAGGTTTTGAGCACTCTGCGGTAGCATAAGTTGTATTCCAAATTGGAAAAATGCTCCTTTGGCATGAAAAGGGTCCAATATTTTGGATACATTGTTGATGAGCATGGGGTACATGTGGATCCATCTAATATCCAAGGAATCCATGAATAGCTAGCCCCGACCACACTAACTGAGCTTCGAAGCTTCTTGGGGCTTTCCAACTTCTATCGACGGTTTGTGTTGGGATTCCCCCATATTGCATGGGCCCTCATCCAAGTGACCAAGGTCAGTGGAAGGGAAATGTTCATGTGGGGGAAGGCACAACAATTAGTATTTGATGATCTGAAACATCACTTCTTCTCAGCTCCAGTAATCTCCTTACCAGATCTGCAACAACCATTTGAGATTGAGACCGATGTGTCTGACTATGCTATAGGCACAGTTCTCACTCAGCACATACATCTAGTAGCATAATGAGACACTCTTAGATACTATCCAGAAATACCCCACCTATGAAAAGGAAATGTATTCCATTGTACAATCCTGTCATCAATGGAAACATTACATTCTGTAAAATGAGACAATCATCCACATTGATCACAAGCCTCTACAGTTCATACAAACACAAGGGAAGTTGTAGAATAACCACCATAAGAAGTGGTCCACCTACCTACAATAGTTCCATCTTAGCATCAAGTATATGACATGGAGAAAAAATCGTGTCGTTGACTGCCTTAGTCGAACTCCCATGGTTGCACTCACCACTGTGGTCCATTCCTATGGGTATGAGGCATCTAAGTGGCCCCAACTTTATCAGCAATATAGAGACTTCGCCACCACCTATCATCTCTTGGGTATAGGTGAAAATGTCACCAATTTTCACATTCAGGATGGACTATTATGCCATCTGGTCCATCTCTATGTTCTTGCAAGTGAGCGTGCAAAGATGATTTGGGAGGCTCACTATAGTCGGATGGCCGAACATTTTGGCATGGAGGAAAATGTGGCTATTCTATAGAAACATTTTTATTGGCCAAAACTTCGACATGACATCATCAAGTATATCATATCTTGCACTACTTATGCCATTGCTAAGCCAACCATAAATAAGCAAGGCTTATACACCCCTCTTCCTAATCTTTAGAGGCCTTGGGAATCCATCTCGATGGATTACATGTCTGGCCTTCCATCCACCAAGGAAGGAAATGATTGTGTATTTGTGGTGGTTGATCGGTTTTCGAAGATGTCATTCTCACAACCTGCAAGAAGAGCATCACAGTGGCATATACTACCAAGATTTTCTTCGAACGAGTGTGGGTCCATTTTGGGATAACACAGGCCATCATCTTCGATCGAGACAACAAGTTCCTCAACACATTTTGGTCGAGTCTCTAGACACTATTGGACAATAAGATCACGATTGGACACTAGCAAAGGATCCAACTTTATCATGTTTTCAAGGCAGGGAAACTCCTACACCAAGGAAATTGGCTCACCTAGGGCCAAATTCAACAGACGTTTCCTCACCTGATGGGGTGTTGGGTCCCTATAATCGTATGTAACTTGATTCTTCCACTACTCATTTGGTGTTGCTCCCATGATGAAGACATCTAGCTTGCTGGGCTCAGTTGATTCCATTTTATCCTCCATTCATTTCGCCCGATCCTTAATCACCTTGCTGCATCCTTCATCCACCGATGCGAATTTCAGTCCCTCACCCTTTATTGCTTCACCCCTTTGCCAATTTTATCCCTTCATGAATAAACAAGCTTAGGAAAAAAGACAATAGGTTAATAATGTTAGTAATTAAATTTAGTATAGTTATATTTATAAATCTATGTTAGACTTGTTAATAATTAATTAATGTTAGATTTATAAAGCTATGTTAGACTTGTTAACAATTAATTAATAATTAGTAATTAAGTTAGTAATTAGGTTAGTGTTTTATTAATCAAACATTAATAAAAAATTAAATAAAAACAATAAAACAATACTAAACATTAGTTAAAAATTAAAAAACAAATTAAAACAAATTAAAATAAAACATATAATATATAATAACAA
>JASDQU010440212.1:65420-75851 GCA_032191745.1 Picea mariana | reverse complement strand
TCCACCCTTTGGAGGTTTTGACATGTATAAATGTTATGCATTATTGATTCACATGTTCAATGGCCTATTGATTGATGGGTTGTTTACCTAGAAGGTTAAGAGGTTGATATATTGATGATCCTTACCTTTATTTAGTGTATATGGGTTTAAATGTATTAACCATGTTCCTAAGGATTGTCATGTTTAAAAGTGAAGATACCTTTCATCCACGTTGTTGTAGATGTCTGGTAAGAGGAATTTTTCTTAGGGATACTATGAATGAGTTTGATTGATGTTAAACCAATAATCTTTGGTGGTATATTTGTATTGTTAACAAGACTTAGTTGTAACCACCCTTGAGTGTCATGTATGCATTAAATGAGTAGACCTCTTATTTATGCAGAGTGAAGTTATTATTCATGAATAGGATTGCATATGTCCATTAATTTGAATGCATGTATATTGATATGAATGCATGGATGTGTTTAATTGTTGAACATGAAATTGTACTTTTTATGCTTTAGATAATACCATTTTTAACTAGTTGTCTTCATATTGAAGGTTATGTTATGTTGTTTACTTTGAATGATAGTTTTGAGTGGGTTGTATGCAACTCTTCATAATGAGCAGGTGTGAAATGATCATATAGCAAGTGTGCAATAGTGTTCTGTATGACATGGTATAATACATATTTTGTCTTGTTGTTAGCTACCATACGAAAGAGAGAAACATATTTTAATTATTCCTTTGAAACTTATCATGTGAATGATTGTGAACTTTCATATAATAGACTAGTCTTAAGTCTATTATGGTAATGTATTTTTTTTTACACAAGAAAGGGGTTTATATATTAAAACCAGTGGTATAACCACTGTAGAGAAAAATTACATAATTCGTCCCTGCGATCAGTGCGGGAGCTTCGAGATTACAAAAGGGGTTGCCATGCTATAAAGTCCTATAATTCCCATAACAGCCAAGAGTCAAAAATATAACTAAACTCAGAATAAGAACTGGCTTACAATGCGATTTTCTGAGTTGCATAAGGGCCTATACTCCAACTTACAAAGAAGAGAACCAGAGATCCAAAAAGAACTAATTCCAGGAAAGAGGAATTCAGGATTAAACCTTCCGACCCGGGATGGAGGAGCTTGCGCTCGTGGTCGCCTTCCCCCCTGCATCTGTCTGGCGGCTCTGTCCTGCAACTTGAATTTCCATCTTTTCAATTCTTGGTTCCAGATCATCAATTTTGCTGCTATCTTTCTACGTTGTGTAGGTGAGAGCTTCTACCGCTTCCTCCCTTAGCTGGATTAGATCTTTCTCCATCATTTTGAACCTCTGACCTCCTTCCCCGTCAATATGGAGCAGGAATCCTCTAAGCGCACTAAGCATGCGTTTCAGCCTACAAATTTTGAGTTCCAGGGAGGGTGAGGGATTAGGGGGGGTGGTTGAGTTGGAACTGGACTCCATTGCGAGAGCGGTGGAAAAATACCAGGAGGGAAGCCTGGCTGAGGCAAACAGGTAGAGACTAATTGGGGGAAAGACTAGGAGCTCAAACCAGGCAAGAAACCAGGCAGAATTGGGATGGCAAGATGAGCAGGAGAAGTTCACCACCTTCCTGAATTTAATGGTATCTTGTTCGTGTGCCGCCATGGGAGGAGGGGGGGCTCACGTGAGTGCCATGCAGGAGGGATAAGAGATCTGTGCGAAGGTGCAGGAGGGAGGTGAGGTGAAGGACAGGGAGGGGGAGGGGAGGCGACGCGGACAACATAGATAACTATCGTCGCACAAGAGAAGGGACAAACAAGGGAGGCAGAGGAGGGATGCCACGAGTATGACGTCAGGAGGGAACGGAGGCCTCTTGCCTTGGGAGGCCCAGCTGAGCGCTCACATAGTCTAGCTAAGAGAGAGGGATGAAAACCAAAGTTCCATTTAGGGAGAGCTGACCCCTTCTCAAGTGGGTGGTGGCTTTGGCAGCTTGGTCGTCTTCGGCGTTGAGATGACGGAGCACATGAAAGAAGTCAAGTTTTTGGAAGGAGCAGGAGAGCCGCATGATTTTCTTGAGAATGTGGCATAGATTCATTTGAGTAGGCAAGGTGTTGGTGACCATGGCTTGGATTAAAATCTGGGAGTCACCTATTACCGTTATTTCTTTGATTTCTAGCTTTCGGGCTTGGATAAGTCCTTTCCAAAGGCTTAGATCTTCTTCTATATTATTAGATTCGACTCCAAGCCCCCAAGAGTAGTCTAATTCCCATAGTTCACCAGATTTTGTGATCCTTATTAAGAGGAGAGGGGGCTTTGAGGTTTGGAGCGAGGCTATGGATCCAATCCTTATCAGGGGAGTTGAGAGAAAGGGAGTTGGTGCAAGGCCAAAGGTAGGAGAGGCAGTTTCCTAGTAGGGCTTTGGCTTTGGCATAAACGATGTCAAGTGAAGTGGTCAGATTTCTGAAGATTTTGGAGTTTATTTCGAGCCAAATTTTCCAAAGGATGAATTTAGGGAGGGACATCCAGCAACACTTGATTTGAGGGTTATCCTTGAGAGGGAAAGGACAGAGGGTGGCCCAGGTTTTTAGGAGAGTGGGTATGTCAGGAGGGAGTTGGTCAGAAGGGATCCCTCCTGGCAAGGCATGCCACCAGACTTCTTTTACAAAGGAGAAATTGAGGAGCAGATGGTCAGCAGATTCTTCATGAATTTGACAAAGAGGGCATCAGATTCTAGGTTTAGCGGCTCAAAGCAGTCCCAGTGCTTCGAATTCATTAATTGTCTGTTAAATTATTAGTAATGGAGCACATATCAATTAAAAAATTATTATGGTAATATTAATATTAATATCAAAATTGCAGCATAAAACAATTTTTTATTTTCTTTTTAAATAAATATTGGTCATCGAAATTGTGACCCAAACCTTAATTGTTGCGACAGTTTTGTTGTATAAACAACGAAAATATTTCGTCGCCTGTGCGACATCAACTTCAATTGTTGTGATAGTTGTGCTATACAAAAACGAAAAGTTGTCGTCACCTGTTCGACGACAACTTCAATTGTTGCAATAGTTGTGCTATATAAAAACAAAAAGTTGTCTTCGCACATGCGACGACAACTTCAATTGTTGCGACAATTTTGCTATATAAAAACGAAAATTTCTTGTCGCACGTGCGACGAAAACTTCAATTGTTGCAACAGTTTTTCTATATAAAAACGAAAAGTTGTCGTCGCACGTGCGACGACAACTTCAATTGATGCAACGGTTTTGTTATATAAACAACGAAAATTTGTCATCGCACACGCAACGACAACTTCAACTAATGCGACAGTTTTGCTATGTAAACAATGAAAATTTGTCGTCGCCAGTGCGATGACTGATTAAATTATTGTGACAATTTTTCTATATAAACCACGAAAGTTGTTGTCGCAATTGAGATGAAATGTTGTCTTCACATAGTTTGTCTATATTGTCGTATTGGCGACGATATTTTTTTTTTTGTCACAATTTCCTATGCTGTCTCTCTTGCTACATTTGTTTAAGTTCATCGCAATTGACACGTGACACAAAACGACGTTTCAAAGACTCCATATTCATCGCAATGTCAACGACATAACATCGCAAGAGCGTCGAAACAGTCGTCGCAAATTGACCCAAATATGCTAGTGAAAGAGGAAGAGGAGGATTCAGAGGTCATGAAAGAGGAGGATTCAACAGAGGAAGAGGACCAATTATATGTTATAACTATAACCATCCTAGGAATTTGGCGTGAGATTTTCTGAATCCCTGCACAACATGCACATATTGCAGACATATAGACCATGCCATGAAGGATTGTCTACAGTTGATCGTGAAGTGGAAAGAGAAGAGAAAACAAAATGTACAAATGATAGAAGCAGAAATATGCAACGATCGACCAAGAATAGAAGAAGTTACGTGTAGAGGAACAAGAACCAGAGGTGATGTGATAGATCAAGGAATTCACTAGTTGGTCAGAAAAGCAGTAGGATCGTCTCCATTGTTTGACCCTAGAAAAGAAAGAGATACATACAAACAATCAAGGAAATAAATGATAGGAGAAGAATGGATAGCATCGACTTTGACCACGCCACCTTTGTATGAGAGGCCACCTGTGTATGACATGCCTCTAGCTTATGACCACAGGGATACATAAAGGTAAGTTGAGAAGGTAAGTATTTTGAAAAGTTTTTTAAGAAGATTTTTAGAATGAATGAAGGGTGAGTCTTCTTTGAGTATGTTGCACAGAATGATCAACCATTGCATGCAAGAAAAAGAGATACATGTCTCACACCGAGAAGTTAACCAGGTGCACTGCAAGAAAAGGATGAATAGGGTGTTCCAACTTAATGTGTGAATATGAGACTACAATATGGACAATATTATTTTGGATCTAGGATATGGTGTAAATGTCATTCTAAAGCAGACCTGGGAAATGATGGGCAAGTCGAAGTTGATCTAGTCACCCATTCAATTGATGTTAGAAAATCATCATAATATTGTTCTAATTGGGAGATTGACAGGGGTAAGTGTTAGTATTGATGGAGTGCACAACATATCATATTTTGAAGTGATTGAGATAGTGGATGGTAGCACCCCTTACCCAACGCTACTTGGACTTGATTGGGCCTTTGATAATCAATCATTGATTTGAAGAAGATAGATATGGTATTTGAAGTAGAAGAATCGAAAGTTACTGCACTGTTAGATCCCACATAAAGACGAATATATGTGGAACCAATAAAGGGAAAAGAGCTTGATATCATTTATAATATGACTGTGTGGATGGATGATTATGTTAATCCTCCAACTAATGGTGTACTTATTTGGCAGAGTATCGGTTCATGCACGTCAGATCTAGAAGAAGCTCTGGAGAATTGGAAAAAAATATTGTGTGAAGTATCAACAAGGAAATGTGATTAGGTTACCCGCCTATTGTGATGGATTGGAACTGAGGTATGTGATTCTCCAAGGTATGATGGACTAACTAATGTAAATTATTTTGCAAAATAATTTGAATTGAAAATATCATATCAATGGATATTACTAGATTTAGACGTTACATTAAAAGTGACTCCTACAAGATGGTGGGATGGGAATAAGAACATGATAGATAACTCACAGTAGTTCAGAAGGCTCTTACAGGTCAGGTTCGAGGCAAATAATGAACATACTATGCAAAAATATATTTGTTTGAGTTTTCCTATAGACCATCTTACATGGTGCATAGTGACATGGAGTTTAGTGCCTAAGCAAGAATGTACAGACTTGTTTGTACACTCTATAGATGCAATATCGAAGAACTGGTACATAGAACTGGAAGTGCGTAGAGGAACAACAGATTGAGAGGAGTTGACTCGAAACTTCAAGGTAAATTTAACTTTTGAAAACGATGCTCCTTTGATTGATTCAACCTTGCAAGTTATCAAGAACAAGATTTTTACATCAGAAGACTCGATGGGATCAATACCCTTGTATAGTGCACCTAGATTTTATGCGACAGTTGAAGAGGTTTTGGATTGTTTTAATGTTGTTGAAGAAGAACAGGAGGATGAAGACCCTAGAAATTTGCAAGTGCCAGAAACCAAAGAGAGCACATCGTAGAAGTTCCAAAGCATGAATCTATTATGTATGCAAATCCAATGGTAGTTCATGACAAGAAGACATGGGGAATCAAAATGTTTGTATATCTGAGGAATTTGAATGATGCTTTCTTACATGATCCATTACTTACGTCCCCTTCTACAAATGAAATTTTGAAGAGCGTAGGGGGTCAAGAGGCTTACTCTTTTAAGGATGGATTCTCATGGTATCATCAAATCAAGATTTTGTAAGAGGATAGACATAATAAAACCTTTGTGATAGAATGGGAGTGTTACTAGTACACAGTTATGCCTTTTGGGTTGAAGAATGCACCAAAAATATTTTCCAAAGTGGTTGTTGCAACTTTCAAAGAGTTTATTCACAAGATCTTATAAGTGTACTTAGATGATTGGAAATTATTTAGTTTGTTGAAGGATCATGTGGAAACTCTATGTTTGATGCTAGACATATGTAGACAGTTTCATATTTCCTTGAACCTGAAGAAATAGATTTTTGCGCACCTTTTGGTATCTTGTTAGGACATGTAGTATGTAAACATGGGCTTTTGTTTGATCCTTCAAATACTATTGTGATTATTGATTTTCCACCACGTAGTTCAATAAGACATTTGAGATAAACATTGGGTCATATAGGGTACTATATAAAGTTTATCAGAGGATATGTATAGATCATATCCCCTTTGTAAAAAATGTTTAAGAAGGAAGTTAATTTTCAATTGATTAAGGAATGTCAACAGAGTTTGGATACGTTGAAACTGAAACTAGTTATCGTGTTGATTATAGTATTTCAATATTGGAAGAAGGAATTTCATGTCCATGTAGATGCATCCTCTATATCATTAACTGTGGTACTATATTGACCAGAGGAAGGAGATCTGTATCATCCCATTGAATTAACAAGTAGGAAGATGTCATCTATAGAACATAACTATACTACTACATAACGAGAAGGATTGACAATGGTATATGTATTGCATAATTTTAGACATTACCATTTGGGATCACACTTTAATATGTATAAATATCATTATGCATCGAGATACCTAGTCAATAATCCAATGTTGGGGGGGAGAATATGCAGATGTATTTTATTGTTTTAGGAATATGACTTTGAGGTGATTGTCAAACCAACAAAATTGAATTCAGGACCGGATCATTTGTCGTGCATAGTATCAGGGGAAGATGAAACAAACTTGGATGAAATCCTACCATATGAAAATTAGTAATGAGCACAGGAGTAGCCCCACCTAGTTTTATAGTTTCACAAAAGAAGCAATTAGTAGTGAAGGCAACAAACTATCAACTTATAGAAGGGAATTTGTACAAGTTCGGTGCAGATGGTATCATGTGATGTTGCATATTGGAGCATGAAATACATATGATATTATCAGAGGCACATGAAAGACTTGTGGGAGGCCATTATGCAAGGAAGGAAAAGACATGGAAAATTTTTCATGCAGGTTTTTGGTAGCCCACCCTTCATAAGGATGCTAAGGAATTCTGCCAGACTTGTGATGTTTGTCAATGAGTGGGGAAACCTTCAAGAAGAGATGAGATGTATTTAGTACCAAAAGTTACATTGAATTATTTTGATAAATAGGCAATATATTTTTTTGGACCGATCAATCCTCCAGCAAAGAGGTCAGGAGCCAGATACATCATCACTGCGACAAGTTACTTGAACAGATGGGATGAAGTAGAACCAGTCAAAGATTACAACTTGAATATTTCTATGTGAGTTTTGTTTGAAAATGTTGTTATAAGGTTTGGATACCCAAGAATGCTTATGAGCGATCTGGGAACTCATTTTCTGAATAAGTCAATTGTTTCTTTGAAAGAGGAATTCTAGATTCATCATTAGAAGAGCACACCTTATCATCCTCAGGAAAATGGAACAGTGGAAGCATTCAATAAGATCTTAGAGGATGCACTAACGAATATATGTAATGTAAACCGAGATGACTGGGACTTGAGAATTCCTGCAGTAATTTGGGTGTATAGGACCACAAGTAAGAAGTTTATAGGACAAACACCTTTCAGATTAGTGTATGGACAGGAAGAAGTTATTCCTATGGAGTTCATCGTGCCGAGTTTACCCATTGATGCATTGATAGAGCTTACAAATTCAGACACAATAGATAAATACTGTCTAAGCTATTGGAACTAGAGGAGGACCAGTTCTCACAAGATTTCATTAGCAAGTTCAGAAAACAAATGAAAAGGCTTGGAATAATAGACATATTAAAAAGAGGAAGTTCTAGAAGGGAGACTAGTGTTTTTCTATGACAACAAGTTTTTGTAGCACCCTGAGAAGTTCCAAATACATTCATTGGGTCCATATGTGATCACATATGTGAGAGAGGCAGGTGTTTTTCAGTTGGAAAAATTGAATGGGGAAGTTGTGGAAGGACTGGTTAATGGTAGTCGGTTGAAATTTTAGAGGGACAGTCGAGCTTCCATGCACTAGTCTGACTGCGCAAGTATGTGTACCATAGTACTTGTATTATAGTGTATTATAGAAAGAAAAAGAAAAGAAGAAAAAAAAAATAATAATTTGAGGCAAGAGATAGACGGTTGAAGTTATGCATAAGGTATTGTTCACACAGTTAAACTAGTAAGGAGATAAAACAAAAAAAATGTCGTAGAGATGTAGAAAGAGGAAGGAATTATGTGCAGGAAGAAGGATTGAATTGTGGAAAAGATATTCATAGAGGGCATGAAGAGCATTAAAAGAACATACATTATGGGACAATCATTAAAGAGAAAATATGACGGTGAGGTAGTGGACATGTGTAATCATAAATGAAAAACCCCTAGAGGATTTTGACAAGATGGAAAATCTACCATATGATCCGTCGAAGGATACAAAGTTAATGAAGAGTTAATTGAATATGAATTCCAATGGATTAGACTACAAATTTGGGCATGAAGAAGAATGGAAACAACTGGCGATAGGATATAAAAGAAGATGAGGGGTTGACATGAAAAAGTTATTGTTGTTAAATCATTCAGAGAGACAAAAAAAGATGAGTGATTTTGACAGAGCCGAGCAAGTAAGTTGCAGAGGTGAGTTAGCTGCAGAGAGAAATGTTGCCACCGAAGACAACATAAACATCATCACAAAAGAAGAAACAACTTACCAGGAAGACATTGATACCTGTATTCAAGGAAACCCTGGGAGCATTAGTGTTAGGGCCAAGCTCGGTTCACTTTCCAAAGTATTATGTGCCACCTAGGAAGACAAAAACGAAGCAGGTTAAGATACCAAAGGATCCAAAGTATGAACTTGTCTAACTAGAGATCCCACCAAGGGTAATCATTGAAGGAGATATGTTAGGCGTCGTAGGAAATCTAAAGTTTGCAAACCATGACTTGAAAAACATAAATAAGTTTCTAGAGTTAACACCAGATAAGTACATGAGCATAAAGCTCAACCTAGATTCACATGAAGTTATAGTAGAACCAAAGGAGTAGGAAACATGGATGCAAAAAATAAACATTTTGAATCTATTAGAAATTCTGCATTTTGGCAGGAGCATGGAGATAAACATATGTGTCAAGTTGTTACTCAGTTGCATCCATGGAGTATTTTTATGGTTGGATAGGCTGATGTTGATAGACACTCAACTCATTTTGTGGATCACCAGATTACCATTAGCAGGGGAAGACCCACTTCCATTATTCATGGACAAATATAAGGATAAATCCTTGACATAGAGGATAAAGGAGAAATTTGACACATTTAGAGGTGCACATAGACTGGATGTAGAAAGCATCAATGATGACACCATAAGGTTTGTGACACAAGAGTTAGCCTGTAAGTTGTTGATGTAATGTCATAAAGATCAAGTTCCAGCAGGTGTAATAGAATCACCTAAGAAGTGTGTTGCAGGAGTACAAATGAACTAGGAAACGTTCCTGCTAAACCAATTCTTGATGGATTGCAAGGAGGCACAAGATAAAGGGAAAAAATTCCATTATGCGTGGCTATTGATATTGATCGTAGAAGTGGTTTGGAGGGATCCAAATGACACTCAATTTCTTGGAGTTGTGAATAAACCATTTTTGGCAGAAAAACATGCGAACTTGTGGCATATTGTGCACAAGGAAAGACAATCGGATGATAACATCACTTTCTATGTTTACAAGGAGGTAATTTGTTAGAAAATTTAGGATACATTGTGCATACTACTGTAGGTAGTGGAAGAATACAAGGATATTGCACGTTTTAAATAAGGAAGAAACCATATGTATATCCAAGCCAAGAAGTGTTGATATTATGGTAGATGCAGGAGGTATTAACCTCCATGTATAACCTTTGGCTAGAATAGAATATTCCAGAAGCAAGAGAAACCCTAAACAGATGTGTAGAAACCCTAGAATACAAGTCATCTAAGTAAAAGAATTAATATTAAAGTATTAGATTCTAAAAAGAAAAGTCAGCCCAGATGTTTATGGATAAATTCGTGAGTGCGGACACAGACCAATCTCCCTAGATCCACCTGGATCTAGAACAAAACAGGACATAATATATCGCTTTCCCTAGATCTAACTATTGAATGTGTTAGAAAAACAGGACCGCGGAGCAATAAAATAAAACAAATGCAGAAACAAAACACAGAAGACACACAATACAAGAGAGACACAGATTTACGTGGTTCACCCAGTGTGGGCTACGTCCACCCAAGAAATTGCCAGGTCCTTCCTTTATTATTATCCAGCAAAATGAAGGGATAAAACCTACAGCAAAACCCGCTGTAACTTCCTCTTCTTTCTCTCACAGTCTCCTCGCTCAGAATACAATATTCACCATCAATCAATAGCCGCAATACATTTCCCTCATAAAA
>JASDQU010440212.1:27312-65320 GCA_032191745.1 Picea mariana | reverse complement strand
TATTACTGTATTATTAAATATGAAAGAGAGATTACAACCTTTGCCTTGATGTCGTAAGGTCCCTTCCAACTGTCCTTCGTTCCCCACACACTTCTTGCTCCAAAGATTCTGAAACCATAGATCTGATAGCTACTCACAATCTATCTTGACAAAGAAAATCTCAAAGCCACTCTAACCAAGATAATAATTCCAAGCCAAATAACAAGAACCCACAAGCTAACAAAAGCTCAAGCTAACTTTCTCCATGAGAATTCCTCTCCTTTTATAAGCTGAAGAAGATAAGGTGAGGAGGTTAGGATGATCCCACTAAATCATGAAAACGAGTAAGATCCAAACCATTCGGATGCCACCTCACCAAAGAAGCTTCTCCTTCTAGAAGATTTGAGAAATCTCTCATTTTTCCCACGTGCTGGAATGTTCGCACCCTAGCTATATAGCAACCTGCGAACTGTTCGCACCCTGGCTATAGTGCAACCTGCGAGAATTGGTCATTCTCGCATCCTGCCTATATAGCAACCTGCGAACTTCCCTTTTTATAAGGTTTTTACAAAGGAAAAAGCCATTTCTTTTATTAGGAGAAGTTCTTCTCCCTTCTCTCTTTAGGAACTCAGGCCACTGACCCCCTTCTGAAGGCAACAGATAGGTTTACATCATTAACAATCATAGGGATGACGAAAATAATGTGTAACACCAGACAAGTGACAAGAACCACTATAAATAAGAGATGATCTAGCTCCTTTATACACACACACGCACTTCACACACTCTCTCATTCAAGTCTGGCACAAGTTTGGAGTTGCAGCTGCAAGGATAGAAGGTGGATATTCTAGGATGGTTCTTGGTCTCTCTCTCTAATGCCATCTATCCTAAGATGTGTTCCCTATCCTCTAGTATCTCTTGTTGGTGTTCTCGGTGATATTTCTTGGTGGTATTCTTGGTAAGTGAAACTGCAACAACAGTTGCTGCAACTGCAACTGTTGCAAATGAGTATTGTTCTTGTTCTGTGGATTTGGGACTTTCTGTTTTGTGAGATATCTTTGGAGAAAGATGAGCTCTCTTGGTTATCTATTGTTTCTAGTGTTGCTTTTGGAATCATTCTATATAGAAAAGGTTATGGTGATCGGGGGTGGCTATGTGCCTATGGTTGGGTGAATATAATGATATTATGTATGGTCAAATGAGCACATTGAATATTTTAACAGGTTATGGGACCACACCACCTTCAGAATAGTCTAACCACTGGAAGGTAGCGTGGTAGTTCCTTATTAAGCTCGTTGTGGCACCAGTTGAAACTGCAGCTATGGTTTCTGATTGTGCAGTTGTAGCAAACCCTAACCTAACCTTTTGGGCACTTCAAGTGAGAACTTTGGCATAATTTGTGAAAATTATAGTGTGCCTTATCTTAGCACACCCGTTGGTACTCTCAACAAGCAAAAACGTCAAGTTTGAATTTTTGGTCAAAGTCAAAGTCAAATGTTGACTGGTCAAACTCAAAGTCAAAGGTTGACTTTTGGTCAAAATTGATTTTGTGGTCAAAGTTGAAATTTCAGAGTTTATAGCTTGTTCTAATCATTAAACCTTTTTTCTTCAATTTCTAACCTCTTCTTGTCAAGATGGTGTCTAGTTTCATATTAGAAGACAAGTTGAACGATGTTGTAAATTCCAAAGGTATGCACTTGTATATGATTTTACTGTCATATCATCCAACAAAAGCATGAGTGTGTTTTGCAGGGAATGTACAAAGAGAACTTGTTTAAGAAATGATCTTGGATTCAATACATTCATAGGAACAAAAAGTTGAGGCTCTAGGTTCCAGGTTTGATTGAACAAATTGTTAAGATTTGCACATAGCAAGTTTGATAGTTGATATAGTTGTGACAACAATATTTGAAAGGTTATATTATTGTTAGAACTATTGATATATATTCTTATTCCACTTGTTTGTTAAATGAACTAACTTCTCCTTTAGGATATATTTCTTGTTCCTGAGAAGGTCACCTTGGTAAATCTATGATGACTATAGATATATTCTTATGAAAATGTTATTAGAAATACTTTTCTCTTGTTATTGTTCCAGGAAGGTCATAGAAGATAACTCTGAGAAGGAGCTATAGTGACATTTTCAAACATGGAGTAAACGAATCTATCAAGTCATGAGGAGCTTGTTTCCTTTTGTAAATCAACCGTGATTAGGAGGGAGCTAATTGTTCCACATAATCCTCAACATAATGGTGTGGCATAAAAGAAGAATAGATCCATTGAAGAATATGTTAAGGAAATGATGAATGACCAGAATCTATCCATGTTTCTATGGGAGAAGTAACCATGATAGTCGTATATATTTAGAATAGAAGTCTTGTCAATGCAGAACCTTCCACCTTTGAAAAAGTAGTCAAGGAGAAAGAATGGAAGGAAAATATGATGGAAGAATATCAATCCATCATGATGTATGGGAAATTGTGCCTATAAATGAAGGAAAGTTTGTAAAGTATCGATAAATAAAAGGAAAGATTCATGACTAGAGGGTTCTCCCAGCAGGAGGGAGACGACTATGATGAGACACTTTCTCTAACCATCATATCTCTTGCAGCATCCATGGGTTGGAGTTTACATCAGATGGATTTAAAGTTTTTTTTTATCAAAGGAGTAATTGAGGAAGAAGTATACATAGAGCAACCTCAAGTTTTTGAGGTACACCCAAGAGAAACCCATGTATGCAGATTAAAGGTCTTGTATGGACTCAAGCAAGATCCAAGAGCTTAGTGTAGAGCCTCTCATTATTTAGTGTAAGAAGGAGCTAGCCTCAGAATTTGATATGAAGGATCTTGATCTCATGCATTACTACTTGGGACTAGAAGTATGGAGGAAGCGTGGTGAAGTATTCCTAGGACAAGGGAGGTATGTTGTAAATATCTTTCAGAAGTTTGGGATGATGGATTGCAAATCCATCAAAACTCCCATGGTAACAGATCTAAGGAAGTTGAGAGACTCTGATTCTGATCTAGTCGACTCATCCCTGTACCAATAGTTGATTAGCTCATTGATGTGTTTGGTATATAGCAGGCCGAACATTTTATTTGTTGTGAACATGTTGAGCAAGTTCCAGGTGGAACCCAGACATGAGAATTGGATAGCTGCACAACATATCTTGATATATCTTCATGGGATGATAACCTATGGTTTGAGATATGCCTCAAACAATAAAGTTCAACTACACAGATTTACTGATTCAAATTAGGAAGGGAGTGCAGATGAAAAAAAGAGTACTTCTGGTATGTGTTTTAGTTTGGGATTTGCTATGATATCATGGCTAGAAGGGAACACACTTTTTTTTCTCTCAACACTACAAAAGAGAAATATATTTCATCTTGTGATGCTTGCATGGAAGCAACGTGGATTTGTAAGCTGGTTTCTGGACTATTTGATCAGGTGTTGGATTCGATCATGGTATATTATGATAACTAGATCTATGTGAATCTCTCAAACAACTTAGTGTTCCATGACAGATTGAATCACATTGAGATCAAGTACTATTTTCTCCATGATAATGTCTAGAGGGGAGAAGTGGTTCTCTAGTATATATCCATTGATGAGAAGACAACATATATTTTTACTAAGCCTATGTCTAAGATAAATTTTTCATACTTGAGGGACAAGCTGGGGCTTGTGGATATTTCTCCCTTAGTTGAAAGGGAGGAGATGAATTCCTCAGTTGGGAGGAAGCTCTGATATGTGGCATCATGGAATGTCAGTGAGCTATGGATCTGTATCATTCTAGTACATATTAGAGATGGTCATACAACTTAGATATGATACTTGCATCATGCTAGTTATGATCATGCTAGTACAACTTAGATATGATACAAATGGTTGGAGTTGTGGATGATACAGTGGCTTGAGGTGTATCATGCTAGTACATCTTAGAGATGGTGATGCAGGAGCATCGCCAACATCAAGCGAGCATACGGCAACGCCAACGCATTTTTGGCACATGATGAATTGTTTAAAAACTTTTGAAGATGGATGTGCCAAACGTAAATGTAATAGTTAAGGAGAGGCGTACTTCTTGATTTGTATTCAGACCTTGAGCGTCCCGCTCTCGTCTGAAGCATTAAGAAGGAATTTATGTTAATTAATGTTAGTAGGTAGCTTTGAATTCTCATATTAGACAGTTTTAGGAGTCGAAGGGAAAATGAATATAGACACCCTCATTGTGTATTTGTAACATTATTATGATTATGAGCATAGAGCATAGAGAAGAGAGCAGAGAGTTGTAGTTGGAAACACCCATGTACAGAGATTTGAATTAATAGAAAGAGCTTCGATTCAAATTCATGGTGTCGTATTTGTTCTCTGTGTATGCATTGTGAATGTTATGCTCATGGATGTTTATTCCCTGTTATGAATTTGCTTTGATGTGTGAATGTATGATTTTCATGTTAATTCCTGAAATCTGAAGAGAGGGAAAATAGAGAATGAGTTTCAATTGTTTCTCTATCTGAGAAAGAGTTCATGCAAGGGGTGCAGTGAAATCGTCCGCAAGGTGTGCGTTGATGGAGGTCAGAGTTCGTCTCTGCAAGCTCGGGAGAGATAACATGATTCTCATTCTCATAGAAGTGTAAGTTAAGCACAGGAGACGTGAAAGGAGTGCACAGGCTGAGTGAAGTCTCAGTGTTTGCAAATTGAGCGAAGTGGTGGAAAGATTGTTGTTGTAGAGAGTACATAGAGTCGAAGAACTCAATACCTGGAAGTATTCAAGAATTGCCGCAAGGAGTGCATGCAGGAGTCTTCTTGAAGACTTGAGTCATGGAGAAATCTTAGGAGGTTTAGTACCTTGAAGCGTTTAGAGAGAAGGCGCATTGATATCATTTTGCGGGTAGACAAGTTTTGTGAAAGAGCACTTTGTTCATTTAACGGGAATCGTCAAGGAGGAAATTGACGGTTGGAATCCTCCATGGAGGATTCACGAAGTCCCAAAAGCTATCAGATCTTGCAGAGAAGCAGGGGAGTTATGACAGCATTCGATGAGTGAAAATCTCGGGAGAATAGAGCCATAGGATCTGGGCCAACATGGTCGTCAGATCACTCACATATTTCGCATCTCGGGGTTTCGGGAGGTGAAGAGTCGAAACTTTTGTAGCGAGGCTCACGAAATCGTGAAAGGTGAAGTCCCAAAATAGCGAAGGAATCTGAGTCGTCTGCTAGAAGGAGAACATGTGTCACAAGATCACCTGTATCAGGGACTCGAACATCGGAGGTCAGAAAGAGAGGTCATTCAACTTTGCGATTGGCGAAGATGCGAAGTGAATCAGGACCGTCAATCTGGGAGTAGACAGGTGGCATACTCACTAACACAGATGTCAGACCTTTCGTTGACCATTTTGGGGTTTTGTGGGTCGAAGGTCCAAGAGCACAGCATCCAAACTCGCGAAGTCGCGAGGCCCGAAACTCCAAAAAAGTCGGGAAGTTTCGTGTGGGACCCGCGTTGATGACGTGTCGAAATTTCACATTTTGGCTTATCAGAGGGTAAGTGGGCGAGACTCTTGTCCCGAAGTCTCAAGAAGTGAGAATGAGAGGAGAAAAGTAAAATCTCGCCTCTCGGGGGTTCAGGAAAGAAGGTGCCAAAGGTTGAATCTTTGAACTCATGAAAGCGCGAGAGGTGAAAGGTGCTAGTGCTTAGCCTAGCTGACGGTCGCGTGAGGAAGGCACTGACAAAAAGAGGAGCCATAACCATTTCACAATCTCAAGTATTGCGGATTTGAGGAAAAACGATCGGAATTCACGACTCGCGAAATCGCGAACCGCAGAAAAGAACTTGTGGATCGATTTGAAAGGGGATTCTAGCAGAGAATCCGAAAGAGCCAATCTGGCTCGAAAGGGCATATAGAACGATCCTGTGAGCAGACATTGGCCGAGGGCCGATAGGGTCTGCATCAGATGGACATAAACCTTAGTTATGATGTATTGACATTATGATAGATATATTAATGCTAGTACAACTTAGAGATGACAATACAACTTAGAGGTGATGCATGCAGATGGATCATGTCATGCTAGTACAACTTATATATGACATACAACTTAGATATGATGCATTGGCATCATGCTATATATGCTCATGTGTTGACGGGCGAAATTGACCGTCCGTCAACTGGAACAGTGGATTTGGTCCGGGGTTGTTTAAATAACCCAAGCCATTTGGGATAATCCACCCTAACGGTTTTAGCGGCTCCGTTAGCCGATCTAAGTCCTAGGAAAATGAAAGAAAAACTAAACTACGAAAAACTAATCTAAGTGGGAAAAGCAGCTATAGAAAAACTATACACAATTCTAAAGCATATATACAGTTTACTAATATCATAAAACAAAAATCCTACTTATTTAAATGTTCAGCTATGAAGATGATTAAATCTTAATCACAAATATACTTTATTTACAGATTACAGATTTTAAATGAAAACCTGCAAAAATCATTTGTAAACTGTCCTATGACAGCAAAACTATTATTTTTTGATTTTTATAATTTTATGAGAAAGAAATAAAATGAAAACTATCTAAGCTGAGAAATTAAATTAATCATCCTAACTATAAATCTTAACTATATATATATCTATCTAAACTACTCAAATAACACTAATAAATTAACTATTAAATAACAAATAGCAAACTGACCTGAAGTAACGCTTTAGGTTTGTCCTGCATACAATAGTTGATTCAGCTGTTCAATGGGAGGAAACCCACACCAGATTCTCCACAAGCTTCTCATAAACAGAAAGCAGTGCTGCTCTTCAAATATAAATGACAGGACAAACAAGACATAAAAAAAAAAACGACAACAATCTTATAATTTACAAATCATCGCAGTTAGATAAATCCCTGTGCAAGATTTGTACAGAATAGTTCAATTAACAAAGAAGATAAACCTTTATTCATTAAATTGAAATGGAGTAATTGTATACTAAAAAAGAAATAAGAGACATCAGATATGGACAACACATAAACCAAATCACATCAACATGCAATGAATCATGATAGCTAAAGTAGTCGATAATTGATTGCAAACTGATATGAAGAAAACTAGAAATAAAAGTTTGATATATTGAAAGCTAAAGATGTTACAAGACATCAACTTTCATCCCAGTCTGTATCATTATAAATCCATAGTCTGGTTCTCCCAATAATTGATGATTATCCCTTTATTACAAAAAGAACAAGTATTTAAAGACCACAGGGTAAAACATCCCTGTGGGAATTATCAACCACTGTTTACAAAAATCTGGGAATAATCTCCCAAGTCTCTATTCCTGACTAAAGCTAACAACCTATAACAAAACTATATCACAAAAGTATCTCCGAAACTGCCACAGCATGCCCAATTGATCATTGAAATTCGTATGCACCTGAAAGTGGACAAGAATAGACAAGTTTAGAGGATATTTTATTGATAAAATTAACAAAAATCTAAATTTTAAGACTAGCTACAAAATCTTGCGATTCTGTAGCTGGTCTAAAAAAAAACCAGAATTTTTTTAAATCCATCCAAAACTAACAGAAATATATTTGAATTATTAAACCAAATTTTTATGCCAATTTGAAACAGACAGAAATCGTGTTCAACCGAATGGTAACAGAGATACATGTAATCTGTTCAACACTTGTTATTACCAATTCGGAGAAGAAAAAATTGTTTAGACAATTCAAAACCAATGAAATCATTTTCATGAATCAATTTCAATCGACACAAACTGTATCCGATCAAACAAATCATCCATGCAATAGTTTATGTCGACTCAACACTTAACAAAATCGTTGTCGAATCAAAACGAAACTAACAGGATCATCAATTTTTTTTAATTTAAAACTAATAGATCTACATCAAACCAATCTTCAACACATATACAAACGATCATGCTAATCGAGGGCATACAACATCGTTTCAGGATCAAACCATAAGAAATAAATCGAAGTAATTCAGGGCTGACATAATGAAAAATCGTATCAATCAAAACATAGCTGTGTTCGTTTTTAACAAACAAATATTTTGTATAGATCGAATGCAATCATAATCCAAAGCGAAAATATTCATTCAAAATAAAATAGAAATGTTTCTGGTAAATCGAAGTCAACAGGATTGTTTTGAATCTGTTAAAAACAAACAGAACTAATCGAAAGCAAACCCAATCGAATACCCTAATTCAGGCAAACCAAACAGAATCGAGAACAAATCAATTGTTTATATTAATCTGAGAATAATAAAATCGTATTAACCAAATCATAGCTGTGTCCTAGTTTAGCAAACAAATCTTCTGTATATGATTCATAATGAAATCATTTTGATAAAACAAAAATAACAGAATCATTTTGAAATTATTAAAAACGAACAGAGCTAATTGAAAGTAAACCCAATCGGTTATATTAATTCAAACCAACTCATAAAACAAAACCAATATTGAAATACAGACCTGGGCAGTAAGAAAATGATTCGATTATGATAACTTTGAATTGACAAAGGTCGTTGCTTCTTCGACATTTCTGAAGACAATTTAACCAGTGTTTTTTTTTCTTCTCGTTGGCTTATAGCCTGTCGTTCTCCTTCGACAACACTGTCACCCATTCCTCTAACGATTTGATCTTAGATTGCAACAAGGGAACGTTCGTGTAATAACGTTCAAGCCAAGAATTGCATTGGGTACATGGTGATTGATCAGGCTTTGGCATTACAGGAGAGGGTTTGTTCAAGTTGCCAGGGGTTTCATTGTGCAGCTTGATTTCCGGGAATTTAGGATTGTTCTTGAGGCATGGAGGTAAGTTGGAGACATAGTCATAAGGTTCCATAGAGCATAGGCCATGAGAATAGGGGTATTCCTTAGTCAATAATCGTTCAATTTCGGAGTCCGAGTCCTCGCTCAACACTATTGGCTTCTGGTCAACGTCTGGCTTGGTTTTGTTCCTAGCACATCTGGATATCCATCGTGCGTTCTTCTTTCCCTTACTGTTGACACCAGTATCACCTTTGCCTTTCTTCCTCACAGGCCTTTTGACGACCTTAGTATTGTCTTTAGCACACGGGTCGGCCATGGTATTGGGTAGGTCAGGGTTGGGGCAATTTGAGGTTTTGACAGGGGGTAGAAGGATATAAAGTGGCACAGCTGGTCCAACCAGAGTTTCAGTAACCAAAACCTTGTCCACTTGGAAAGACTCGGGGGTGGCAAAGCCATTCCTTGATAGGAAGGCTTGCCAACGATCACCACTAAGGCTCAAATGGTGGACGATAATGAGTTTGATCAAACAGTGATGGAAAAGGCTGCTATCAACCTTCTCATGCTTGAATCATTTGGACATCTTGTACAGGCTACATAAGAGATAATGTGGCATATTCAGAGGGTAGCCTATAAAATTCATCAATAACCGAAGATGATACAGAAATACCAAGCCATACCGGCCTTCGCAGGTCACAAACTGCTTAATAATTGCCAAAAGATCGTGCCACCTAGGTTTGAGGGTAGTGATAGGCATACCTCTATCACAGCTTACAATCTTTCTCGATGTGAATAGGAGCGGCCACGACACCTCATCTACTTTGGAATGTTTAAACCACCTTTTCCCTGTAGTTGATAGTCCTGTAGTTGAGCTTAGGAATTCCTCATTTAGCTCGAGATGTATGTCTCCGACCTTAGCCTTGCATCCGTCGAAGGTGAGGGTGACCTGTTGGGCAACCGAAAGGTTTAAATCCTCAAACCTTTGGATAAACACCAGCCAACCACCATTTTCCAAATCCTTACAAGCATTGTCGAACAGCATGAGTGTTTGGTTACCATTTGGCTCTATGCGCACCACAGGTGCCATAGACGGGAGCACACAGTGAGTCGGGGAATGGACAAGGGTTTGGACAGGGTATTCGCAGGGTCAAATAGCTCACAGACTTCCCCGAAATCAACAGAGTTAACCCGGGATAGGAGGGAGGCATTAATGCCAAAGTGTGCGGGGGTGGCGGAACGAAATCAATACATGCAAAATAGTCATATCCAACTGTTCAATCGATGACGCATATGGTGATTCAAATTGCAATGTCAATAAAACAACCAATGAAAACTATGATGAGTCGACTCAGGTGTTTGCACAAGCATTAGTATTTGCATGGTTTTAAAATCAAAGCAATGTTTCGAATAAGGATTTGACCATAAAACTCATACATTGTATGAAACTATTGAATTAAGGGTATAATCACAATGTTAATGTGTTTTCATGAAACCAATGTGTCAAGGAAATTGATTAAAGACTATAGAACATCAAACCACCAATGTATTAAGGACTCAATGACATTCATTATAATATCATCACTATCTTATAAAAAAGAAATCATATTAACAACAAAAGAATGCTAAATGAGTAAAGATCTTGGTATCTTGCCAACTATGGGAATATAATTAAATTGGAAATGCAATGAACACATAGACAAGAGTAACCATAATAATCCAGTGACGATTTTAATGTGACTTCAAAATCAAAGTTTTCATGCTTGCAGTCGTGAAAATAAGAACAAAGGTAGGTGTGCAAATGAGCGAAATAATAGTGTTATTTTATTCGAAGATTGCAATGAAAATCAAGGGTTACAAAACACTGGTGTAGGCAGCTTATAAGAATAGGATAAAAATGTGAAATGGCTACCAACAATGGCGACACACTGGTAGAAGCAGTTATCTCTGCCAAAAGAACAAATTCATATTATGATAACAAGAATAATTCAAACTCAAAAATAACCAGAAAATTGTCTAAACATCATTATTAATCAAATATTCCAGCAGTGTTTAAAGGATGAGAACTGATAACACTCTTAAGATAAGTGAGCCACGATATTAAAGATAAAATATCCAATACTGTTGACAGAGCCACTGCTGCCAGCAGGCGTCCATAGCCTCGACAGGGTTTCCATTTAACCCACTCTGATATCTGTATCCTTCCAAGAAGTTCCAAATCAGAATAAAGGACATTTTAAGGTCAAGAGGTTTCATTTTTACGAATTTTCGTATACCCGACATTGCTTCGCTGCCAACGGGCTTGTTCAGTACCCCGGCGAAGTTGTCTTAGCGTCATGCATGCATTTACCCGCTGCCAGCAGACATGTTCAGCATCCCGACAGGTTTACAAGCACTTCCCACAGCTCTTTTAATGATTTATTTTGTTTTTTAAAGATATATAGTTGAGCGGGGTGACGCTGAAAATTCTGATATTTTAACATATATATTTTTTTTTACAGACCTCAACAGAATTTTATTTTTTTTTAGAACCGTCCTTCATTAATATCCAGAGATGGTTTGTTTAAAGAACCAACTTTCTAAGGCAGGGATACATCTTCTGATTCATTCCCTTAAGGAACAGGGACAGTGTAAGAAGATGATAGATGATCGCGACAGGCTTTACTCACAGATCGAAATCAATCAACTTCTTTCAAACAACAGTTTTTTCAACACAGATGTAAATTTTAGAAGTATATAATTGATGTTTATACAATGTTTCAGCAGTCATTTTAGTGAAAGAATTTTCTATTTTCCTTGTCTGAATAGTTCAGGATGCAGGTATGTGCATTTCCAAAAACAAAAACTGATAAGCGCAAAGGAAAAAGATCAAAGCAAAAATAGTAAAAGAAAGGAAAACAAAAGAAAAATATGTACATAGTATACAAAGGGTTGTCATCAAGTGAAATATCTTTTCAGAGCTTGGCCATTTACCGGATAGGTGTCAAGCTGTCCTTCTAGATTCTGCAAATGGAAAGAGCTGGGACCCAGTTTCTTAGCAATTAAAAATGGTCCAAGCCATAAATTCTGAAACTTCGTGTGCTCTCCCTTTCCCTCATGCGGTTTGTCCCATTTCAAGACAAGATCACCTACTTCAAAGTTCCTATCATAGGCAGAGTTAGAATCAAACCAGCTTTTGACCACTAGTTGATGTTGATCTAAATTACATTTAGCTTGGGCTCTTACCTCTTCTAGTTTTATTAAAGTGTTAATTTGGTTCTCCAGAGGGGGACAGTCTTCTTCTTGTATTTTATGTGATAGGTGTAGTGAGGGAAGAAGAATGTGTGGTGGAAGAATTGCTTCTCTTCCATAAACGAGAAAGAAGGGAGAGTTACCTACAGTAGTTTTTGGTGTTACCCTATCAGCCCAAATTGTGTTTAATAGTGCATTATGCCAGTTTTTGTGATTCTCAGATACCATTCTCTTGATAATCTTAATCAGATTCTTATTTGTTGATTCTGCCAATCCATTGCCCTAAGGGTAGTAGCTAGCAGAATACTTCAATTTAATTCCTTTTTCTAGAGCGAACTCGCTCATCTCAAGAGAGGAAAAATAACAAGTGTTATCGAATACTAAACAGTCAGGGATACCAAAATGACTAATAATATTTGAATTTAAAAAGGCAATTACCTGACCGGTATTCACAGTTCTTAATGCGGCAGCTTCAGACCACCTGGTGAAATAATCTGTGGCTGTAATGATAAACTTATGTTGTTGTGAGGATGGCGGATTGATTGGACCTATAATATCAAGGCCCCAATGCTGAAAAGGAGAGTCTACTAAAACAGGCTGCAAAGGAAAGGCTGGTTTTTGTAACCGCCCTGATGCTTTTTGACAAATAGTACACTTACGGCACAAGGCATGGGCATCTCTAAAAAGTGTTGTCTAGTAATAACCGATTCTCAAAACTTTATGGGCAGTGGTGTCACCACCAAAATGCCCACCAGCTTCTCCTGCGTGAAATTCTAGTAAGACTTTTTCTACTTCGTCTTTCTCAAGACAGCGCATCAGAACGCCATCAAAATTTTGATGAAACAGAATACCATTAATCAGATGAAAGGAGGTAGATTTTAATCTTAATTCTCTTCTTTTAATGGGATCCAGGTGGCGGGGGGATAACCCATGTTCAAGACAGAATTTTATATCATCATACCAGGGACTGACAGAGTTTTGTGCACAGCAGATTACATTTTGATTGTGTTGTCCTAGGTTTGACATATCGTTTTCTTCTTGCTGCCCTGCTATTGAGTCAGCAACTAACTTGCATAACCCTTGGCCTCTCACTATTTGAGCTGGGGTAATTTCTATGTCGTACTCCTGCAAAGAAGTAACCCAGTTCGACCTCTTTTCACCTAGTTCTTTCTGCACTAATAGGTTCCTGATGGTTGGGTAAGGGACAATAACTTTCGTCCTAGATTTCAAAAGATAAGACCGGAAGTGTTTGACTGCTTTGAAAATAGCGTAGGCTTGCTGATCTACCACTGGGTAATTAAGTTCAACGCCTTTGAAAGAAGATCTCATAAAGGCAATAGGTACTTCATTGTTTTCAGCGTTCTTTTGAGTTAGGACTACAACGTAGGAGCGATCAGAAGCAAAAGTGTAGAGCATAAAGTCTTGTGAAAAGTCGGGGCTCATGAGAGAAGGAGTGTCTATTATGGTCTTTTTTATTGCATTAAAAGCTTGATTTTCTAAGGGTCCCCAATGATATTGTGTGTCTTTCTTAATTAAATTCTGTAAAGGTCTGACCATCTTGGAGAAACTGGGGACGAATCTCTTGACGAAGTTTATCTAGCCTAAGAAAGACTGCATAGACTTTTTGGATGTAGGAGGGGGAAGTTTTGAGATGACTTGAGTCCTTTCGGGGCCGATAATCATCCCTTTGCTTGACACAATAAATCCTAAGAGTTTACCTTATTCTACTGCGAAGATGGATTTTTTAGGATTCAAGGAAATGTCGTATTTACAACATCGTTGTAGAACTGCTCTTAAATGAGCTAGATGATCGGTTTTGTTTTTTGAAAATACAGTAACATCATCTAAGTAAACTACGACGGATTGATTGATTAAGCCTCGGAAAGCGATGTCCATCGCACTATGGAAAGTGGCACCGACATTAATCAATCCAAAGGGCATTTTCCTGTAAGCGTAGGTGCCCCATGGAGTGCGAGAGGTAGTTTTAAGTTGGTCTAGAGGAGACATCTGGAGTTGGTTGTACCCCGAAAAACCATCCAATAAGGATAGCCTTTCAGAACTAGATACCTGTTGAAGGATCTGTTCCATGGGTGGGACAGGGTAGTTGTCTTTATCAAACGCTCTATTAAGGTTTCGGAAATCGACGCATAGTCAGATTTCCCCACTTTTCTTCCGGACAGGGACAAGGTTAGAAACCCATTGAGTGTGCCTAACTGGGAAATTTATCTTATCATTCAGGAGTTTATTTAATTCTTTTTTGACAGTCGGTTTGAGCTTAGGGTGCATTTTTCTTAATTTTTGTTGAAAGTGTAAGGTCTGGGGTTTCATGGGAATGACGTGTTGTATGATGTTAGGGTCGAAAGTTTTAAGTTCATCATACATCCACACAAAAACATCTTTAAATTCTTTAAACAATTTAATAAATGCAGCTTTTTCTTGTTCAGAACACCCCACCCCTAGATTAATGCACTATGGATTGTCATCAGTTCCTAGGTTTACTTTTTCATATGATAACGAGGAACTATTGGTTTTACAGTTGACCGATTTTTGAATTTATCTTGAAAATATTAAAATTTCTCTAATCTAACTATAAATTTAGGGATTGAATTTACCATGTCCGATGAATATTCAGGAGTTCTCAGATCTAGTATTACTGTGAAATCGCGCAAATTGTCATCGTGAGTGCATTCATCGATC
Source organism: Picea mariana (assembly GCA_032191745.1). Lineage (NCBI taxonomy): Eukaryota > Viridiplantae > Streptophyta > Pinopsida > Pinales > Pinaceae > Picea > Picea mariana. The sequence continues at coordinate 50,636 of JASDQU010440212.1, read as the reverse complement.
ACCGCACCTTGAAAAGTTTCTTCCATATGCAGGAAGCTAATAATCTATTGATCTTCATCGAAGACTCTCCAGTTAGTGATGTTGTCGAGAACGGATGGCCTGAACAACAGTTTGACGAAGAATGCATTCGGAGACAAGTCTTCTGCAGGAAAGAGTTTAGAAGCTAAGTTAGCTAATAGATCGGCTTCAAAATTTTTCAATCTAGGAATAGAATTCATATTGAAAGCAGAAAATTTATTCATTAAATTCCATACCCCGGATTGGTAGCTTTTAAGATGCGGAGACAGACAGTGGATAGAATCTCTTACCTGTCTAACCACAATTTCGGAATCGCCAAAGACAACCAAGTTTTGAATGTTCATATCTAAATCTTTTCTGAGGCCCTGCAGTAAAGCCTCATATTCTGCTGTGTTATTAATACATTCAAATTCTAACCTACATGCAATCAGGGTTTTGTTACCTGAGGGATCAATATTAATGCAGCCTGCACCAGCTCCTTCTTTGGACTTTGACCCATCAAAGTACAAGGACCAAATTTGATTTTTATCGGGTGCATGAGACCATTGTGTAGAAGTTGTTGGCTGCACATATGCTACAATCTCGAACTATTGTTCTGGGTTGGTGATAGCTGAAGTCTCAACCATGAAATTGCCGAAAAAGGTATCCATCCTTTGTATTTCGGGTGAATCAACAGAAGGTGTAAATGGTTCATTGGGATCGTTCAAATCTGTGACCATGAACTTAAGGTAGCGTTCACGATTTACCTTGATCTTTTTGGGCTTGTCGTTCTCTGGAAGCCATAGGTGAGACCAATCTATCACGAAATAACCGTGTAGCTGCTCTGACCAGTCCCTACTTAGAAACAGACCATATACTTCTGGAATATCCACAACAATAATATCAATCACTTGATGAACTTTGGGGTTAGACGATAATCTTATAAGCACATTCCTTAATTTGCCTATAACTTTAACACTAGTTCGATCAAGTTGGATGATTTTTAAAGTGGAGGGTTCAACTTCATCATTAATTTTCTGACATACAGACCATGGCATCGCATTGGATGACGCTCTTGAGTCTACCATACAATTGTGCATGTTTCTATTAAAGATTTCGAAAGTTAACAAAAATGGAGGTACATTTCTGCGAGTACTAAGGGTGGTAGTTTGTGTCTTTTTACTTGCAGTTTCTAAAGCTAATTTATCTACATTTGTTACATTATTTACAGGAAGGCTTCCTTTATCCTGAGGATCAGGATTACTTTTAGTGGAAGTCTTTTGAGGAACTTTGTTCTGAACAACCTTGTTTGAATTACCATTTTTTCTATTCTCTGCGATGTTCTGTAACATTTTTTGTAGCAGAAACCGAAATTTTAATAACTCATAAACAGAAATGTTAGCCCTTAACTTTTTAAGATCTTCAACTAAATCATAATCTAAGTTGGGGTTTACATGACTCTGTTTAGTCTCATCTGGTTTAGATTGCTTTGGGGGAAAAGTCGTAGTGTTTTCGGAAGAAGGTTTGTTTGTTGTCTTACTCCTAGTATTATAGCGATGCACTGTCTCGAAGTTAGCTTGAAAGATACTATCCGAGAAGTGTCCAAAAATGTTCGGAGAGGATTCTTCTTCTTGAACTGTCTCTTGTTCAACCACCTCCTCATGAATCTCAGGGGGCATCAAGTTATCCTGGGCTTCTAAAATTGTTTGAAGGGCGTATTGCAAACTTTCTAGATTTAGGCCCTCGGTATTTGGATTAGGTCGGTTGGTGGGAAAAGGCTTCCTGAACGGGGGTTTGTAAGTCCCTTTGCTCGAAGAAGCTTCTTCGGCCGTCCTTTTCAAGTCTATAACTTGATTTGACAGTTTTTGAACGACTTTAGTTAGGTTTTCTAAATCAGAGCTTTCAGGTTGTGTTTTACTTTGAGTAGGTCTAGGGAGGATTTCGATCTTCTTTTTGGAAGAAGAACTAGCTTCTGTTTCATTGCTAGTAGTGTCTTTTAAACTAAGTATGTCTTTTTCAATCTGGTTGGCTTCTTCGAAGGCCTCAAACAACGTGGCTTTCTTAGATCATTTTACTCAAATGGTTATACTTTGATGCAAGGCTTTAGCATAGTATGCTATGATAAGATTCTCGGCAGGCATGGAATCCATAGGGATTCGATTTTTAAGTGTTAAGAATCTTTGATTAAAGTCTTTAATTTTCTCTTTTGGGTTCATTCTTAAGCTAGAAAGCTCAATAACTAGGACTTCCGGGGATTTATCATCTCCGAATTTTTCTAGAAAGCATGACTCGAACTTTTCCCAAGACACGATGGTATAGGGTTGTTGGGAAATGTACCATGTAGATGCATTGCCCTCGAAAGTCTAGGGGAACAACCTACAGACTACGTCTTCATGCTCGAAATTATGGAGTCTTATGGCTAACATAAACTTTTTAATGTGATCCTCTACGATCTGTTTAGAGTCAAGGTCAAACTTGGGAAGCCACTTCTCCGGATGTTTGGGTAAGGGATGTCGTGCCCCAGGTACAGCTACTGCATCCTGGTCGAGCCAAGGTCTTGCAGGATTGTTCTGGTTGGCCATTATTGTAGGCGGTGTAGAAGGCTAAGAAGGAGAACTTCCTTCGTCAGAAGAGTCTTCTCCCGAAGAAGAAGGAGGTGATGGAGGTGGTGAGGGTGGTATTCCAGATCCTCCTACAGCAAGAGTGAGGATTGGATCTGTAGGGTTCCCAGTGAGGTTAGTGCCTCCGAGTTGTTCTCTGATATCAGAGAAATCTAAAGGTTGGTCCAAAATTCGATTTGGTTGCCTTAAACGGGCTAAGGTACTATGTGTTCTTAAGAGAGATTGGCAGACAATCTCTTGTATATCACCACCTGTAGGGTTTGGGGTTGTTGGTTCGACTTTGATCTGTAGATCATTGTTTGATGTGGTTGTTGTTTGAAGGGGAATGTTGTCGTTTGAATGGATTCTTGTCACTATAGGTGAGCGATTAGGTGGTGGAGGAGTCTTACGACCACCTCGTGCCATTAATAAGTTTCAGGCCTCCTTCTAGCACCATTTGTTGACAGGCGAAATTGACCGTCCATCAACTGGAAGAGTGGATCCAGTCCGAGGTTGTTTAAATAACCCAAGACGTTTTGGATGATCCACCCTGACGGGTTTAGTGGCTTTGTTAGCCGATCTAAGTCCTAGGAAAATGGAAAAAAAACTAAACTACGAAAAACTAATCTAAGTCGGAAAAGCAGCTATAGCAAAACTATACACAATTCTAAAGCATATATACAGTTTACTAATATCATAAAACAAAAATCCTACTTATTTAAATGTTCAGCTATGAAGACGATTAAATCTTAATCACAAATAAACAATATTTACAGATTACAGATTTTAAATGAAAACCTGCAAAAATCATTTGTAAACTGTCCTATGACATCAAAACTATTGTTTTTTTATTTTTATAATTTTATGAGAAAGAAATAAAACGAAAATTATCTAAGCTGAGAAATTAAAATAATCATCCTAACTATAAATCTAACTATATATATATATATATATATATATAAACTACTCAAATAACACTAATAAATTAACTATTAAATAACAAATAGCAAATTGACCTGAAGTAACGCTTCAGGTTTGTCCTGCATACAATAGTTGATTCAGTTGTTCGATGGGAGGAAACCCGCACCAGATTCTCCACAAGCTTCTCGTAAACAGAAAGCAGTGGTGCTCTTTAAATATAAATGACAGGACAAACAAGACATAAAAAAAAAAATGACAGTAATCTTATGATTTACAAATCATCGCAGTTAGATAAATCCATGTGCAAGATTTGTACAGAACAATTCAATTAACGAAGAAGATAAACCTTTATTCATTAAATTGAAATGGAGTAATTGTTGTACTAAAAAAGAAATAAGAGACATCAGATATGGACAACACATAAACCAAATCACATCAACATGCAATGAATCATGATAGCTAAAGTAGTTGATAATTGATTGTAAACTGATATGAAGAAAACTAGAAATAAAAGTTTGATATATTGAAAGCTAAAGTTGTTACAAGACATCAACTTTCATCCCAGTCTGTATCATTATAAATCCATAGTCTGGTTCTTCCAATAATCGATGATGATCCCTTTATTACAAAAAGAACAACTATTTAAAGACCACGGGGTAAAACATCCCTGTGGTAATTATCAACCACTGTTTACAAAAATCTACGAATAATCTCCCAAGTCTCTATTCCTGACTAAAGCTAACAACCTATAACAAAACTATATCACAAAAGTATCTCCTAAACTGCCACAGCATGCCCAATTGATCATTGAAATTCATATGCACCTGAAAGTGGACAAGAATAGACAAGTTTAGAGGATATTTTATTGATAAAATTAACAAAAATCTAAATTTTAAGACTAGCTACAGAATCTTACGATTCTGTAGCTGGTCTAAAAAAAAAACTAGAATTGTTTTAAATCCATCCAAAACTAACAGAAATATATTCGAATTATTAAACCAAATCTTTATGCCAATTTGAAACAGACAAAAATCGTGTTCAATCGAATGGTAACAGAGATACATGTAATCTGTTCAACACTTGTTATTACCAATTTGGAGCAGACAAAATCGTTTAGACAATTCGAAATGAATGAAATCATTTTCATGAATGAATTTCAATCGACACAAACTGTATCCGATCAAACAAATCATTCATGCAATAGTTTATGTTGACTCAGCACTTAACAAAATCGTTGTCGAATCAAAACGAAACTAACAGGATCATCATTTTTTTTAATTTAAAACTAATAGAACTACATCAAACCAATCTTCAACGCATATACAAATGATCATGCTAATCGAGGGCATACAACATCGTTTCAAGATCAAACCATAAGAAATAAATTGAAGTAATTCAGGGCCGACAAAATGCAAAATCGTATCAATCAAAACATAGTTGTGTCAGTTTTTAACAAACAAATATTTTGTATAGATCGAATGTAATCATAATCCAAAGAGAAAATATTCATTCAAAATAAAACAGAATCGTTTCTGGTAAATCGAAGTCAATATGATTGTTTTGAATCTATTAAAAACAAATAGAACTAATCGAAAGCAAACCCAATTGAATACCCTAATTCAGGCAAACCAAACAGAATCGAGAACAAATCAATCGTTTATATTAATCTGAGAATAATAAAATCGTATTAACCAAATCATAGTTGTGTCCGAGTTTAGCAAACAAATCTTCTGTATATGATTCATAACGAAATCATTTTGATAAAACAAAAATAACAGAATCATTTTGAAATTATTAAAAACGAACAGAGCTAATTGAAAGTAAACCCAATCGGTTATATTAATTCAAACCAACTCATAAAACAAAATCAATATTGAAATACATTCCTGGGCAGTAAGAAAATGATTCGATTATGATAACTTTGAATTGACAAAGGCCGTTGCTGCTTCGACATCTCTGAAGACAATTGAACCGGTGTTTTTTTTTTTCTTCTCGTTGGCTTGTAGCCTGTCGTTCTCCTTCGACAGCACTGTCACCCGTTCCTCTAACAATTTGATCTTAGATTGCAACAGGGGAACATCCGTGTAATAACGTTCAAGCCAAGAATTGCATTGGGTACATGGTGATTGATCGGGCTTTGGCATTACAGGCGAGGTTTTGTTCAAGTTGCCATGGGTTTCATTGTGCAGCTTGATTCCCGGGAATTTAGGATCATTCTTGAGGCACGGAGGTAAGTTGGAGACATAGTCATAAGGTTCCATAGAGCATAGGCCATGAGAATAGGGGTATTCCTCAGTCAAGAATCATTCAATTTCAGAGTCCGAGTCCTCACTCAGCACTATTGGCTTCTGGTCAACGTTTGGCTTGGGTTTGTTCCTAGCACATATGGATATCCATCATGTGTTCTTCTTTCCCTTACTTTTGACACCAGTATCACCTTTGCCTTTCTTCCTCACAAGCCTTTTGACGACCTTAGTATTTTCGAAGAAGAGCACAAGGAGTTGTGTCGTGGACCGTTCGAGCAAGCGTCGAAAGCCTATGTGTAGGTGGTGATTTCCCGTGGAGGATTACTTAGCCATTTCATAGATTTCATGAGGAGAAAGAGATTAACAGTCAAGATCTTGCGGAAGGGATCCGCAGAAATCCCACCAACCGTCAGATTTGGCAGAAGTTGTGCCAGGGTTAAGTCCCAGTGGGCAGAGGAGAGTTCCGGGAGTCATCGGGATATTTGTAGCATCGGTGTTTGGAAGTCGAGAAACTCGAGGGCTTTCGAGTCCCGAAACGTTGACGGAATCATAGCCATGGAATTCAGGGTGGACACGCGTCAGTAGATCCAGAAGAGTCGTAGTTCAGACCATCGGGGATTTCGAAGGAACGAAACCCTTACAGTTTGGATTCGCGATATGCGATATCCCAACGACCACAAGAATAGTGTAGGGCCACAGAAGTTGGCAAGTGGACAGGTGGCAGAGATCAAGAGATCTCGCGAACTCAAAAGTTCGCAGGGTGAGAGCCCAAGTATTGAGTACTCCAAGTCACGAAGATGCGAGGAGCGAGAAGAAGAATAGCCGTTGGATCCTGATCATGGGAGAACCGTCAGATCTACACATGGGATCGTGTATCAGGGTTTCGTAGGTTGAAGCCCGTGATCTTGACAACAGAAGCTGCGAAGTCATGAAGCACGATATTCTGACGAGATCAGAACCGTCCATTGTTTGAGACACGTGTCAGGAGATCCTGAGGAGTCGGGGTTCGGAAAATCGAGGTTTTCGAGAGTAAAGAAATCTCGCCGCCCGGAATCGCAATCCGTGATATCCCGAGAGAAGGGTCATGTGGGCCACAGCCAGAGTTAGTGGAGGACAAGTGTCGTCCAATCGGGGGATCGGGGAAAGACAAGTTCTGAAACCTTTGTCATCAGGATTCGCGATCCCGCGAATCCCGAAGTCCCGATAGAAGTGACGAGGTGTGGAAGGATCAATTCACACGTGAACATCGGAGGTTCGGTGCATCGATATCGGAAGTCGGTGATTCAAAGCACATGACATCGCGAGTTGCAAATTCGCGATAGAGCCGAAGTCCCGACAGAGGGAAGAGAAAGTCAGCGTTGACTGACACATCGGGTCTCGGGGATTCGAGGGCCCAGAGAAAGATAGTGAACTTGCGAAGCTGCGAGTTCTGATTTCTCGATAAATAGAAGGAGGGAAGTCACGCGAAGGAATCTATGGGTAGATATTTCCTGATAGGGAAATAGAAGAACATTTGAGTTCTTCAGGCCAAGAGAGGAAGCCTATGAGCGGACGTGCCCCGTGAGGGCACGGCTGCGTCAAGTGGTATCAGAGCTTATTTCTTGTCTGTATATTTCAGGCAAGAGGAGTAGGAGATAAGAGAATACTCTGATATGCGCCAAGTGGTATCAGAGCTTAGAAAAGATTCTTTGCTTTCTATAGCAAAGAAAAAGGAAATTTCACCATGCCGCCAAGGATAAAGGATAGACGATCACCCAATCCAGAGGAGGAAAGGGAATTGTCCAGAGAAAGAGGTAGACAAGCACAGAATCCAAACATGGAGAGAGAAGTGCGAAATCTTCGTGCCAGAATGGAGGACATGGAGACATCACAAAAGCACAAAGCTGATATAGGAGATATCAGTGAATTTGAAGATGAAGATGATGTTGGACATGGAGAAGAAGAAATCCCAGAGGAAGATGTCGCAACTGAACGTTTACTCAAAGCTGTTGCAAGAATGAGTACAAAGGTAAAAATGGACATTCCAGTTTATGAGGGAAATCTGGATAAGAAAAGCTTTTAGATTGGATTAGAGCTCTAGACACTTACTTCAATTATGAAGATATCAAAGAGGATAAGAAGGTCAGGCATTCCGTCACAAGATTAAAGGGACATGCAGCCTTGTGGTGGGATGAACTACAAGCTGACAGGTGTTGCCAAGGCAAGCAAAAAATTAAGAGCTGGGACAGGATGATTGCAAAGATGAAGGCAAAATTCATTCCCAGGGATTATCAAATTTCTCTGTTCAGGAGGATGCAGAACCTGAGACAGAAGTTGATGACAGTAAAGGAGTATACTGAGGAATTTTATAGGTTGAATATTAGGTCAGGTCATCGCAAAAGCAATGATGAAAAAGTGGCCAGGTATACGAATGGCCCGAGGTATGAAATTCAGGATGAAATAAATATGGCAACCATCCGAATGGTGGAGGATGCCTATCAAATGGCTTTGAAAGAGGAAGAGAAGCTGAGCCGTAAGCAAGGTCAGTGAGGAAGAGGCAGGAATCAGCCCAAAGGAAAATCGGTTGCCCAAGATAAATACCAGAAGCCCAAGGACGACTAGAAGAAAACTCAGACTCAGACAGAGAGAGGTGGAAGTTCGCAGCGAGGGCGATATACTGAGCAAAGAGAACAACATACTTAGTAGAGAGGAGGATATGCTGATAATGATAAATTTCCTCGAACTAGAGGTAGAGGAGGAGGAAGAGGTGGAGTAATCACATGCTTCACATGTGGAAAAAATGGGCGCAGGTCATTCGAGTGTCCAGAAAAAAAGAAAGAAACTGGAGAGACTCACATCACCAAGGCACAGAGGCGAGATGCTGAGGCAGAATACACTGAAGGTGTAAGATCGTTGGTGATGCGGAAGGTTCTTTTGACACCAAAAAAGGAGATGGAGGATTCAGCGCAGAGGAACAGTATTTTTAGGACTGCTTGCAAGACCAAGGATAGAGTGTGCAAGGTCATCATGGAAAGTGGAAGCACAGATAATCTCATTTCAACCGAGATGGTAGAAAAGTTAGAGTTGGAGACAATTGATCGCTCGAGTCCATACAAAGTTTCATGGCTATAGAAGGGACATCAAGTAAATGTCACTAAACAGTGCTTAGCTGACATTAAGATAGGAGGATATAATGATAGGATTTTATGTGATGTTATTCCTATGCATGTCTGTCATTTATTGCTGGGTAGACCATGGCAATATGATAGAAATGTGATTCATGGTGGAAGGATGAATACATATACCCTGGAGAAGAATGGTAGAACCCATAGGTTGCACCCGATTGAGGATAAGGAGGCGAAGCCAGAAGTAAACAACACAGTACTTCTCATGAGTGGGAAGGAACTTCTTAAAGAAGTTAAGAAAAAGGAGGATCCACAATTCTTTGTGGTCAGAAAGCCGAGAATTGTTCTAACTAGCACAAGAATGGATGATTTGCCAGGAGAATTTCAAGAACTACTGGAAGAGTTCGCTGATATTGTAGTGGATGAACTACCTCTTTCGTTGCCACCAATGAGGAGTGTGAGTCATCATATAGACCTCATACCAGGAGATAGTTTACCAAACAAAGCAGCGTACAGATTGACGCAGCAGGAAAATGAAGAAGTCAAAAGACAAGTCCAGGAGTTGTTGGACAAAGGGTTAATCAGGGAAAGCTTGAGTCCATGTGCCGTTTCGACAGTACTCAGTCTGAAGAAAGACGGAGGCTGGAGGATGTGCACTGATTCAAGGGTGATCAACAAAATAACTATCAGGTACAGGTTCCCATTACCAAGAATGGATGATTTGATGGATTTCTTAAGTGGAGCAATTTTTTTTTCAAAAGTTGATTTGAAGAGTGGATATCACCAAATCCGCATGAGAGAAGGTGATGAATGGAAAACAACATTCAAAACAAACGAGGGGTTGTATGAATGGCTAGTCATGCCATTTGGTTTGACGAATGCGCCAAGTACCTTTATGAGGTTGATGAATGAAGTCCTGAAGGAGTTCATCGGAAAATTTGTCATCGTGTATCTAGATGACATATTGGTTTTCAGCAAGACGAAGGCTGAACATCTGAAGCACTTGGCCATTGTGATGAAGAGATTACAGCAAGAGAAGTTGCTGATAAATATGAAGAAGTCCTCATTTATGAAGACAGAAATCATTTATTTGGGGTTTGTTATTTCTGCAAATGAGTTGAGGATGGATCCGGATAAGGTAGAAGTGATCAAGAATTGGCCATCACTGAGAAATGTGTTCGAGGTGAGGAGTTTCCATTGTTTTGCTAGTTTCTACCGGAATTTCATCAGGAATTTCAGTGGAATTAGCGCAACAATTATGGATATAGTAAAAAAAAGACATAAATCTTTTAACTGGATTGAAGAGGCTGAGAAGAGTTTCAATTTGTTGAAACAGAAGATTACCGAACAACCGGTTTTGGTGTTGCCAGATTTCATGAAGAAATTCCAGGTGAAATGTAATGCGAGTGGGTTTGCCATAGGAGCAGTCTTGAGCTAGGAGGACAGACCGATTGCATATTTCAGCGAGAAGCTGAATGAGGCAAAAGAAAAATACTCCACGTATGATAAGGAATTTTATGCCATCATAAAAGCATTGAAGAAATGGAGGCACTATTTGATTCCAAAGGAATTTGTTTTATATAGTGATAACCATGCATTACAATTTGTGACTCAACATGAAAAGTTGAATCAGAGGCATGTTAAATGGGTTGAATACATGCAAAATTTCACTTTTGTGATAAAACATATTTCTGGTACTGCTAACAAAGTTGTTGATGCTTTGACCAGGAAGTGTTTACTATTGCAGGAGTTCAAAGTCCAGACATTAGGCTTTGATGATCTTAAGGACATGTATGCAGATGATCAAGACTTTAAGGAAGCGTATGAAGCAGCTGAGAATCCAGTTCTCAGAGACAGAAGCCAGTGGATAGAGTACGTGATCCAGGAAGGGTTGTTGTTTAAGGGCAATCAATTGTGTATTCTAAATTGCCCCATGAGGGAGAACCTATTGAAGGAGAAACACGGTGGTGGATTAGCAGGACATTTTGGCCATGAAAAAACATTCACGAAGCTGAGCGAGTCATACTTTTGGCCAGGGATGCAGTCAGAGGTCAAGAGGTTTGTAAACCGATGCAGAATTTGCTAGCATTCAAAAGGAAGAAAGCAGAATGCAGGATTTTATCAGCCATTGCCCATACCTGAGAAGCCGTGGGATGAAATTAGCATGGATTTTGTATTGGGATTGTCAAGGACCCAAAGAGGTGTTGATTCCATCTTTGTGGTAGTGGATAGGTTTTCCAAGATGTCACATTTTATCCCATGCCAGAAGACCAGTGATGCGACTCACATCGCAAATCTGTTCTTCAAGGAGGTCGTTCGACTTCATGGATTGCCGAAAAGCATAGTTTTAGACAGAGACACAAAATTCATAGGGCATTTCTGGAGGACATTATGGAAGAAGCTAGGAACTAACTTGATGTTTAGTTCTGCTTATCATCCTCAGACGGATGGACAAACAGAACTGGTCAACAGAAGTCTGGGGGACTTGTTGAGGAGCTTGGTGATAGAGCACCATAGCAGCTGGGATAGTGTATTGCCGCAAGCAGAGTTCGCATACAATGATTCAGTGAACAGGAGCACAGGACGAAGTCCATTTCAAATTGTTTATGAAATGCAGCCAAGAGGAGTTTCTGAATTGAGAGATTTAGAACAGACTGCGACTAGCAGCGCTAGTGCAGAAGAATTTGTTGAAGCAATGAAGGAACTTCACCACCAGGTGAAGGAACGACTGCTGAAATCAAGTCAGGAATACAAGCTCAGAGCAGATCAGCATCGGAGACAACTTCAATTCGAAGTTGGTGATCTAGTTCTAGCACACTTGAGGAAGGAAAGGTTCCCAAGAGGAACATACAATAAATTGAAAATGAAGAAAATTGGGCCATGCAAGGTCTTGAAGAAAATGGGACAAAATGCTTATGAAATTGAGTTACCGGATGGGATCGGAATATCTCCAACATTTAGTGTTTCGGATTTATACCCATATAAACTTGAGGAGACCGGAACAAGTGATGAACAACCAGAGGTTCAGCGGCAGAAGCAGATGCCAGCCGCAGAGAAGCCACAGATGGAATAGATATTGGATAAACGAGTGGGTAAGAAAACCAAAAGGAAGGAATATTTTGAATATTTGGTCAAGTGGAAGGGTCATCCAGTTGAAGATGCCAGCTGGGAGACTGAAGAAGAGATACAGAAGCATGGATAGACCGTGCAGGAGCTCATGGATAGGAGCCCATGAAAATTTTCAAGCGAGGGAGTATTATGCAGGAGCATCCCTCACGTCAAGCGAGCCAGCGCGGAATGCAATGGACAGATGGACAAGTGCCAACACAAATTTTTTGAATTTTCTTTTGAAGTTGATGCGCCAAGCATAAATGAGATCATTTAATGAAGGCACCTTGGTAAAATGTAATCAGACCTCGAGCCATATGCTCTCGTCTGAAGTAGATAGAGGCATTTATAGTAGTTAATGCAGGTAGATAGGATTTTTCTAGATTAGACAGTTCTAGAAGAAAAGAGGGAAAAACGGATATAGACACCCTCATTGTGCATTGTAACATAGTTTTAATTCAGGAAGAGTTAGAAGAATCCAGAGCATAGGAGAGAAACAGAGAACTGTATAAGAACACCCATGTACAGATCTTGAATTAATAGAAGAGGTTGATTCAGATTCATGGCTGTCGTGTTATTCTCTGTGTATGTGTGTTGAATGCTATGCTCCTGAGTATTTACTTCCTGTTATGGAATTGCTATTATGCTGTGTGTATGATTTCATGTGTTGAGATTGAAATCTAAGAAGAAGTGGAATGAGTTACAATTGTTTCTCTATTTGAGTTACAAGTACATTTGGACATAGGAGCCATGCAAGGAGTGCGCAGGCCAAGCTGAGACTCAGAGTTGCGATTCTGAGCAGAGAAATTGAAGACTGTTGCTGCATGAGTGCGCAGAGTTGAAAGGATTCAACACTTGGAAGTTGTTGAATGTTTTCCGCAAGGAGTTGTGCCATGGACCGTTTGAGCAAGTGTCGCAAGCCTACGTGTAGGTGGCGAGTTCACGTGGAGGATTACTTAGCCATTCCATAGATTTCATCAGGAGAAAGAGATTGACGGTCAAGATCTTGAGGAAGGGATCCGCAGAAATCCTGCCAACCGTCAGATTTGGCAGAAGTTGCGCTGGGGCTAAGTCCCAGTGGGCAGAGGAGAGTTCCAGGAGTCATTGGGATATTTGTGGCATCGGTGTTTTGGAAGTCGAGAAACTCAAGGGATTTCGAGTCTCGAAACGTCGACGAAATCATAGTCGTGGAATTCAGGGTGGGCACGCGTCAATAGATCCAGAAGAGTCAGAGTTCGGAGCATCGGGGATTTCGAAGGAATGAAACCCTTACAGTTTGGATTCACAATACGCGATATCCCGATGACCACGAGAATAGTGTGGGGCCACAGAAGTTGGCAAGTGGACAGGTGGCAGAGATCAAGAGATCTCGCGAACTCGGAAGTTCGCAGGGTGAGAGCCCAAGTATTGAGTACTCCAAGTCACGAAGACGCGAGGAGCGAGAAGAAGAATAGTCGTTGGATCTTGATCGTAGGAGAACCGTCAGATCTACACGTGGGATCGTGTATCGGGGTTTCATAGGTTGAAGCCTGTGATCTTGACAACAGAAGCTGTGAAGTCGCGAAGCGCGATATTCCGACGAGATCAGAATTGCCCATTGTTTGAGACACGTGTCAGGAGATCCCGAGCAGTCGGGGTTCAGAAAATCGGGGTTTTCAAGAGTAAAGAAATCTCRCCGCCTGGAATCGTGATCCGCAATATCCCGATGGAAGGGTCGTGTGGGCCACAGCCAGAGTTAGTGGAGGACAGGTGTCGTCCAATCGGGGGATCAGGGAAAGACAAGTTCTGAAACCTTTGTCATCAGGATTCGCGATCCCGCGAATCCCGAAGTCCCGATAGAAGTGACGAGGTGTGGAAGGATCAATTCACACGCGCGGATCAGAGGTTCGGCGCATCGGTATCGGAAGTCGGTGATTCAAAGCGCATGACATCGCGAGTTGCGAATTCACGATAGAGCCGAAGTCCCGATAAAGGGAAGAGAAAGTCAGGGTTGACTGACACATCGGGTCTCGGGGATTCGAGGGCCCAGAGAAAGATAGTGAATTTGCGAAGCTGCAAGTTCTGATTTCCTGATAAATATAAGGAGGGAAGTCGCACGAAGGAATCTGTGGGTAGATATTTCCCGATAGGGAAATAGAAGAACATTTGAGTTCTTTGGGCCAAGAGAGGAAGGTCCTGTGAGCGGACGTGCCCCGTGAGGGCGCCGCTGCGTCACATAGCTTACAATCTTTCTCAATGTGAATAGGAGCGGCCATGGCACCTCGTCTACTTTGGAATTTTTAAACCACCTTTKCCCTGTAGCTGGTAGTCCTGTAGCTGAGCTTAGGAATTCCTCATTTAGCTCGAGTTGTATGTCTCCGACCTTAGCCCTACATCCGTCGAAGGTGAGGGCGAACTGTTGGGCAACCGAAAGGTTGAAACCCTCAAACCTTTGGATAAACACCAGCCAACCACCATTTTCCAAATCCTTACGAGCATTGTCGAATAGTAGGAGTGTTTGGCTACCATTTGGCTCTATGCGCACCACAGGTGCCATAGACGGGAGCACATAGTGAGTCGGGTGAACGGGCAAGGGTTTGGATAGGGTATTCGTAGGGTTGAATAGCTCACAGACTTCCCTGAAATCAACAGAGTTAACCCGGGATAGGAGGGAGGCATTAATGCCAAAGTGTGCGGGGGTGGCGGAACGAAATCAATCTATGCAAAACAGTCATATCCAACTGTACAATCGACGGCGCATATGGTGATTCAAATTGCAATGTCAATAAAACAACCAATGAAAACTATGATGAGTCGACTCGGGTGTTTGCACAAGCATTAGTATTTGCATGGTTTTAAAATCAAAGCAATGTTTCGAATAAGGATTTGACCATAAAACTCTTACATTGTATGAAACTATTGAATTAAGGGTCTAATCACCATGTTAATGTGTTTTCATGAAACCAATGTGTCAAGGAAATCGATGAAAGACTATAGAACATCAAACCACCAATGTATTAAGGAATCAATGACATTCATTATAATATCATCACTATCTTATAAAAAAGAAATCATATTAACAACAAAAGAATGCTAAATGAGTAAAGATCTTGGTATCTTGCCAACTGTGGGAATATAATTAAATTGGAAATGCAATGAACACATAGAAAAGAGTAACCATAATAATCTAGTGACGATTTTAATGTGACTTCGAAATCAAAGTTTTCACGCTTGCAGTTGTGAAAACAAGAACAAAGGCAGGTGTGCAAATGCGTGAAATAATAGTGTTGTTTTATTCGAAGATTGCAATGAAAATCAAGGGTTACAAAACACTGGTGTAGGCAGCTTATAAGAATAGGATAAAAATGTGAAATGGCTTCCAACGGGAGATGAGGTTGGACAGATTGTAAAAGACTGGGAGGAAAGATGGAAAACTACAAGACTGGAAATAGAGCAACCAGAAATAAAACCACTAGAGAACGATCCAAAAGAAGAAGAAGAAGAAGAAGAAGAAGAAGAAAAAGAAAATGACATAGAAGACACACAAAAAATAGTACCGGTCCCTGGAGAGAAGAGGAAATAACATGATAAGTCGAAATTAGTACAATAACACAAGAAGAGGAAAGCATTCAAGGAAGTGGCCACCCAGGCCCTGATAGAAGATGACTTAAAGAAAATAGGAGATCAAGTAAAGGAAGTGGCGGACAAAGTGTTTCAGTGTGAAGAGAAGAAACAAGAGGAGATACACACATATATGGAGGAGCAAATAACTTCATTGCTCCTTTTTTTTGGAATCAACCAAGATAACACCAAAGAAAAGGAAAGATGAAGAAAAAATAGAGAGTACAATGAGGATTACAGAAGCAGGATCAACGACCTCTCACCCATCATAAGTATCAATAGAGCGTCGAATGATAAAGATATCACCAAGGGCTATAGAGCTCCCCTGGACAGAGATGAGGGAGAAAGAATAATCTTTAATTCATATTGACTTAGTCTTGTCGCAATGGTCGATGAATGTATTGAAGGGTTTGTAGACAAGTGTTATGGAGGAGATAAATTTACACGTAGAACAACATGCATGTGCACAGAAGAATGAGGTGTTGCAGGAGGACGTGTTCCAGGTAACAAAGGAACTTGCAATTGTGCAAGGCATAGTGAAGCGGACAGTACAAGAGAGTGCAAAGAAGTTGAAAACTCACACTGCTACAGAGACAATAGAAGGAATTTTGCAGGAGGAAACACAAGGGAAAATGTTGAGACCCGAAGAGAAACATTCCATAAGTTCATGATGATGTGGAAGAAGGCCTGAAGTGGCTCGAGACGAGCATGGATAATTTTAAGGATGAAAATTTATATTAAAATGTAGAATCATGCGCTAATATTACTAGTCCTTAATATGCAAAATATAAAATGTTTGACGATAGTTTTGTAAAAATATTCGAATTTCTAAGGATTTTATATAGTTTCTATAAATTTTTGGCGATTTTAAAGGCAAAATAATTTTATTCTATGGAATTTAGGTAATCATTTTTAGAAAAAATGGAAATTGTGAATCTTTTTTTGGGAAAAACTATGAAAAATTATCCCATTGGAAAAATTTAGCCCCTAAAATCATCTATGGGGACGAGCCACATGTGAGTCTTGGTGGCCTGTTGGAGTAGGACATTTTGGGGCCAGTTTTGGGAATCACACAGGAGAAAACGGTGTGACAAGTCAACTAAGGAGAAGCGTGCACGGAAGAAAGGAAGGTAGTTGGCGCATCTTCAAGAGTCAACACGTGCGAAAGGCAGAAGTTAGTTAAGTAGTTAGATATTTTTGTCCACATTGTAACAGGTTAAGCCCTAATGTAAACATATAAATATGTAAAGGGTTTTCGAGTTAGTGGGTTCGATGAGGATGTCTTTAGAGATAAAGTTATGAAGTAATTATGCATGAGTCGAGTTCTGTAATGAATGAATGAAGAGAGAAGTGTGCACTGTATGCGCGAATGACAAGGGCATGTGGGTAGAACTGAGATGTCATTTATGAGCACAGTGCACACCTTTTGTGAGGGACGATTCTAATAAAATGAGAAGTATGTCGTTGTGTACGTAGCCCACCTTGGGTGAACCGCGTTAAATCTTTGTGTTATGATGTATGTTGTGTTGTGATGTGTTTCATTTATGTTATGTTTATGGTGCAGATATAATGTATGAATGGTTAGTATGAATATGTGATCTCATGATTCTGCGCATATGGTAGAAAGAAAGAATATTAAGTATAATGAATATGATCACTATCTCCCATTCCTCCATGACCGCGGAAACCTGATTTATGCAATACCCATAAATACCTTGGGGGATACTTCACTTGCTTGCAGGTGATGCCGAAAAGGCTAGTATCTTAGAGTTTTGTTAATGAACTAATGTTAAACCCCTCTCCACTATGCATCAATACTCACCTAGCCTTCACAAATACATTTACCCTACACATAGACATAAACATAAATAATATACTCGAAACACTTAAACAATCAAAAACAATTACATATATCCAATAATTTTAACTTAACAAACATTATGTATACAATATTTTGAATTACACAAATATGTAACAAAAGCATTAATATACACTTTTATATATAAATTTTGAATTACCCAAACATTATGTACCAAAATCATTAATATACATTTTGTATCCCGCATCATATTAATAAATTCGGGATATATATATATATATATATATATATATATATCCAAATTTATTAATATGATACTGGATACAAAATGTTGGCCATTTAATCAAATTAGTAAATAATCCCAAATGGTAAGAAAATGAGTAAATAATTACCAATGGTATAAAGATAAACTAACCAACCAACGACGGTTCAAGCCGAATTACTTTTACACGGTTACCTTCAAATAGCAGATGGAGCACAACTACATGATCAGCGTAAGTTTCCAATAGTACGACCCCTTTTTGTTTTATATTTTGAAGTCATTGATGGCAGCACACTCTGTAATACCAATGGCATGCAGACAAATTCTTTTTTTCCAACGAAGCTAGGATCTGAATAAAATTAATCCCAGTTTTTGTTTCATTCTACGACTTTGCTTTGATCTTCGTCATCAGCTAAGCTGGACATATGAATAAAATTAATTGATTGACTACAGTCCAACGTTTAAATAAATGTTTTCAAAATAAGTTGAGGTTCTATGGATCAGTTTTAGCGAGAAGAAAATTCAAATACACCACGCAAAGTTATCATTCATCGGATTCTGTTCCCGGTAATATAACACGTGATTAAATTTGATTCTCAAAAGAAACGTCAACTGATTACAACGAGAGATATCGCTATAGCAAATACTGTCATTCCAACCCTCCAATTTGATTCGAACCACTTTTTCATTTTCCATGACAAATATCAACAACAGCTGTTGTTCTGATACTGAATAATGGATAGAATATGGGGACTGAAACAAAATAAAGTGCCCATGATTTGTTCAAATCTAATAAAGGAGATATAGTGTGAGACCATCAGAATCAATACACATACCTTTTTTCCTTTAACTTTTCTGAGAAGAAGTTGTCTGTGATTTTCTTCATAGCCCACCCCCTATTGTGGAGGCAAATAGAAAACTGCAGGGTGTCTACTTCAAACTTCATTGTAACTCGTCTGCATTGACAATATAAACTTTTTGATTATTTTGAATTATGTCCGCTTGCAAAATTTCCCCTGTATCTTCTGTCAGAACGCAGGTACCAATAGAACCAAAGTGATGTGCTGCAGCTTGAAGCAAGGCTTCAATTGTCTCAGGAACCCACATGACCAGTCCATTTCTCCTCTTCTCTCTGGGAGTCCATGGGTGAAAAGAAAACACTGTGCATATTTTGGCCTTCATCCCTTCCCTAGGCTCAGATATCTCTCTTCTTGAATCTTGAAAAGAAGAGGCACCTGCTTGATTATCTGAATCTCTTAAACATTCAGTTGAAACTTGCCCAGAAGCTTTCGCTGCTGCTTCCTCTAGCATCTGGATAAGAGGTCGACTGCCACATCTTTTTCCTTCATCCAGTGGAGTGTTTCCCCATCTATCCAACGAAAAAACATTTGCACCGAAATCGAGCAATATCCTTGCCAGCAAATGCAATCCCTCTGCAGCTGCCATGTGAAGTGGTGTACGATGATCATAGTCCTTTGAATTAGGGTTTATACCATTGGTTAACAATCGCTTTAACAGCTCTGCATTTCCATCTGCTATGGCTTTACGGAGAAGACTCCCAGCATCTTCTATGCCCAAAGATGCGCCATTCTGAGTAAGTATGGAAGCAATACGATCATGCCCAGCCTTAACAGCCTCTAACAATGGTGTATTTCCAAATTTGTCTATAGCATTGATTTCTGCTCCAGCTTGAATGAGAAAGACCGTGATCTCTTCGTATCCTTTACCGGCAGCTAAATGCAAAGGTCTCCTTCCATCATAGTCGGTCCCATTTCGATCTGCACCAGATCTGATCAAGTTCTTCAAGCTGTATATATCCCCATAATAAGCGGCATTGTTTACTCTCAAAGCTAATTCGGCTTCTTGGTTTGCAATAAGAAGACCGATGTCAGATTCTAGCTGTTTAATTGTCAAATCTGTATCCTTTCTCTCAAGGAGGTTAGTGAGGATCTTCCGTCCATCCTTGAAATAAAGTTGTATAATGCTTGCAAAAGCCTGTTTATCTAGTCTCAAGAGCCTACAAAATTCACAAACACGAACATTATAAGGCTGAGGTATGTTACACAAGATAGCGATTTCACCGAATATACTATGGGGACCAAGCTCTGCAATGGTCTCCTCAGATCCATCCTCTGCAACAATTAGCTCTTTCAAAGAACCATGTGAAACAATGTAAAGCTGATCTATTGCATTTCCTTGTTCTATTATCAACTCACCAGGAAGGAATAACTCTTCTGTCAATCTAGTTACAATCTGGCTTATGAATTCAGCACTGCAGTCCTTGAAAAGAGGAACCTGTTCAACTTCTAAGATGTATAATGACTGTGAAATCTTTGCCCTAATAGAAACCGGAATATCTTCTAGAACACTAGCTTCACCATAACTACTCTCATACTGCAATCGCACGTGATCTTTGATTTGATTTCTTGTCTGTTTGTCAAGATTATGTCTATTCATGTATTTCATGAGATTAGCCATTTTATCTCGAAACCTTTCGGTCTTGGATCCCTTAACAATCAGTGCAGTCATGTTACCGATCAAATAGGCCCCAAGAATCATATCAAAAGACATATATATCATGATAAATATCATTTCCCTGCAATTCACTCCATGTATATCTCCATACCCTACAGTGGCCATGGTAGCTATTGCAAAATAGAGAGAGGTTAAGTACAGTTTTGCCAAACTGATTTCTCTAAAATTACTGTAATGATAATCTCCCAAACTTAAACTTCCAACCCAGGTAGACCCTTCTTTGGACTCTGGGACAGTTGTGGCCAGATAATAGAAAATGCAAGCAGCAGTATGTGTGCAATATAGCTCTACACATATAAGTTTCAGTATTCTTGTGAACATGTAGTTTAGACGGATATCTTTTTCTATTTTCTGAAAAAACTCAATCAATTTCCGCACTCGATACAACCGGATCCACAACAAATACCTCACCTCTTCTTTCCTCCCTGCAAATCTGTAAATAATATCCCACGGCAAGCAGCCAAGAAAATCCAGAATGAAACTTTTTTTTGCATAACGCACAGCAATTCTACGGTGATCATAAACCATCGTGTATGTATGCGAATCTCTATATGAAAGAAAGAACTGAACAAATATGTCTATTAAGAAAACAACTTGTGCCGCAATATCAAGGGCCCATAAATGATTCGGCAGGCCGCGGAAAAACCCAAATTCAAATGGTGTAAAGCAAGAGGAATAAACTGCCCATACTAGGATAAACCTCGCCCACCATTTGTAGAAGGGGCCGTCTCTTTCTATAATAAAATCTTGTAAACATCCATTCATAAAGCTGTGAGAAAATCCCTTACCGACTGTTAGTCCGTTTTCTTGAGTTCGGCCGAGGCGGGTTCGATCCAGACCTAATTCTTTAGCGAAAAAGGACAGTCTGTTCTCAACTGATGACTTGATTGAAACGTCATGGTCCATTAATTCGTATTCCTCCAGCGATTCACGCATACTACTACTGGCAGCCATTTTCGGGAATGCCTGCTGCTGCTTCAAACGACTCTTGCCAATATTTGCTAACCAGTCCGACTTCTTCCGGAGAGTAGCAAGGGGATTGATAGTCAGGATAGACGTATCTAAAATATGCTACCATTGAGCGTTATTATATAGCCGACTGAGGAGGTCACAGGAATGCTGACAGCGGTCTTCCTATCCACGGTATTATAGAATTTAGGTTTGCGATAATCTTTGCTATTCATGGTTTCATTATTCCAATTCCGTGTAGTGGAATATACTTTAATTTTTGTTCATATCTCTGCAGATGACGTGTCCTTGTTGGGTATGGACAAACAAGCTTTAACTTAGGGTTGAGAAACACTGATGGAATAATCAAATAAAGTATAGGTTGGGATTATAGATATTTTGATCGATTGATTCTAAGCAAGTTGGCCAAGCCAAGGGTATAGATGAGACGATTTATCGCCACACGTTATGTATTCGAACGTCTCTTTCACTAGCCCATTTATGTTATTGTAAATGTCAAAGTGAATTCCTATAATGCCTTACAATAACTTAGGCATGACATTAACCAACATTATAAGATTGACAACATAATTTCTCAAGGAACAATATCAAATTCTTCTATCATGAGAATGTCTCTAAAATTTTGGTGAGAATGTCTCTAAAATTTTGTACCAAGTACTTAAAGTCATCAATACCTATTGTTTGTGTCAATACTTTCACTAACAACAAAATTAGGGTTAAATGACAAACCAAGTGCCCACATTTTCTCCATTTCCATTTAGAGTGAGTCCTAAATGTGGTGTCTTTGCATAGAATTTAGACGATTATAAAAAGATTATGCACTAATTATGGCCAAATAGTTCATATAAGCCTTTTACCTATGTTAATGTATAAATTATGTCGCCTTTTACCTATGTTAATGTATAAATTATGTCTAGTAACATGATGTAATTGTTCCTCCACATGCTCAAGGGATTTTGAACTTAGTGTCTCAAGGGAGATCCTAACAAGGTGGCATTTCAAGAGAGATATACTAGAAGTAACTAGCTACATAATTAGACACCCATCCCTTGGTAGATTTAGCAAATAGCTCAAGGGAGATTATCATCTAACAAGGTGGCATTCAAGGAGATATTATACTAGAAGTAAATAGCTACTTAATTTAGCCACCCATCCCTTGGTAGATTTAGCAAATAKACTATAACAAATGCTTCAAACTTTCTACTTTATCACATAAAAAATGGGATTTGATATGCCCATCTAGACAAGTCTTTAGCTTAAAGGTCAAACCCCCATGAATCAATTACCAATAAAAAACCTAGTCATAACTGCATGAGAGGTTTCCACATGTTGAAAAGTAAATAGCTACTTAATTTAGCTACCCATCCCTTGGTAGATTTAGCAAATAGACTATAACAAATGCTTCAAACTTTCTACTTTGTCACATAAAAAATGGGATTTGATATGCCCATCTAGACAAGTCTTTAGCTTAAAGGTCTAACCCCCATGAATCAATTACCAATAAAAAAACCTAGTCATAAACTGCATGAGAGGTTTCCACATGTTGAAAAGTTGGAAAATCCAACTCTTGTGGGTAGAATTAAACCTCCATAGCTCGTTTAATCATACATCCAAGATGGTTTTCTAACATAGCCATTTGTATCCATCAATGGGCTTATATTTTTGAAAGGAATTTGCTCTATTACATTTGTAGTGTATCTACCAAGAAGCTAAGGCCTATAAGCCTAGTGCAATCATAATATTAAATGCATCGATTTCTGTGATACATGCAATAGAATTTTTATCTAAGATTGATAGATGAAGTTTCATCTTAATCTCTAGCAATGGTAACTAGTCCTAAATTTGCATGTCAAGAATATCCTTAATCATATTAATTTCCCTCTTGAAGAAGTAAAGGGTTGAGAACCATGTATTCTCGGTGAGAACTTTACCACACTAGAGAAGCATTAAGGACTACCTGATATAATGAAAATTGAAACACATTCTTAGCCAAAGGGATTCCCCTTCCATCTTAGATGATACCTTTCCCTTGAGCCTTTAACATTCTCTAGGCCACAAAATTTTTTGTTGAAATTAACCTAGGATAAAGTGGCAATCAAAGATTGAAGGTTTAATCACTTTTAAGAGATTTTATTATCTATAAACTTCCATGGATATTCCACT
>JASDQU010440212.1:0-11247 GCA_032191745.1 Picea mariana | reverse complement strand
GGTTTTGGACCAGCATGAGTGTCACCTGCATCAGAGAACCATCAAGGAAGTGTTATTCCAGTGGAAAGATACAACTCCAACAGATGCCGGTTGGGAACCGACTACCATTATGCAACAATTTTCACATTTCAAGCCTTGAGGACAAGGTTGCTTTTAAAGGGGAGGATATGTTAGGGTCATAACCCCCACATAGGTATAACAATATATTCAGATGTAATAAAGGACAACATTAACAAGGCCTTGCAATAAAATAGAACAAGTCGAATGTAAGAAGACCTAATAGAAGCTTCCACTTCTAGAAGGATCTTCCTCTAGATGCTTCTTTTGATAGACATATTTAGTATAAATAGGAGTTGAGGGTATGAGAACACTATCTTGGATATTATTGTAATAGATCTCTTCTCGACTGGAGGTTTCTCGCTCGAAGAGGCCTGTGAACATTACTCTCAGAATCAAAGTGTTATTTCTGTTGTTATTCTTATATCATTTCAATGTTATTGTGGTGATTTTCTGGTTATATTGTTGTTATTCTTCCATTTCTAGCATTTTATTTCTGTTATGCATACTTTTTATATCTGGTATATTACAATGCAAGACTTCCTCCCTTTGACACATTACATTCTCGGGAAGGAGACAATCATCCACACAGATCATAAACCACTGCAATTCATGCAAACATAGGGAAAATTATAGAATGACCACCGTCAGAGGTGGTCCACATACTTACAAAAGTTCCACCTCAACATCAAGTATAAAATAGGTAGTACCAACTGAGTCGTTGATTTCCTCAACCGACCTCCCGTAGACACTCACCACGGTGCTCGACTCTTGCGGCCATGAGACCTCTAGATGGTCCAACCTCTATGAGACAAACCCTAACTTCTCCACCACATACCAAATGTTGGGCGCAAACTTAGTTGTTGCTAATTTCCATCTTCAGGATAGGCTATTGTGTCGACTAGGCCATCTCTGTGTTCCATCAAGCGAGTGAGTGAAGCTGATTTGGAAATTCCACTACAGGCGCATGGCAGGAGACTTCAGTGTCGAACATATAGTGGCAGTGCTGTAGAAAAATTTCTACTGGACAAAGCTTCGACAGGATGTCAACAAATATATCAGGTCCTGCATTGCCTGCATTATTTCCAAAATGACCACTAAGAAACAGGTACTGTACACCCGCTTCCTACCCCTAATTTGCCACGGGAATCCATCTCAATGGACTACATGTTGGGCCTTCCTTCCACCAAGAGGGGAAATGACTGTGTCTTTGTGGTTGTTGATCGTTTTTCCTAGATGGTGATCTTGGCTGCCTGCCAAGCTCTTCTTTGAACAAGTATGGGTACATTTTGGAATCCCACAAACCATTGTCTTACATCAGGACAGTCGATTCCTCATCACATTCTGGTCGAGCCTCTGGTCATTGTTGGACACCAAGATCACCAAGTTCATTGCCTTCCACCCCCAGATATATGGACAAACAAAGGTCTTCAATTAGATGATAGTGCATATCTCGCACATGTACAATTCCAAGCATCCCCTCACATTGGATGAGAGTCTTCCCTATGTTAATCATATCTACAATAGAGCGCTACACAACTCAACCGACCACAACCCCTTTCAAGTCAGGTTGGGATTCCAACCATTGGGTCCCATGGATGTCGCACTACCTCTTGCGTCCACCCCAGTTGATTCATCAACTTCTCCAACTGAAGCTGAAAAATCCTCTCAGTTGATTGAGTGGATCTAGCACATCCACCAACAGGTTCAGGATATTTTATAGAAGTTCAATGCCAAGTACAAGAAACACCATGATCAACATCGACTGCCACACAAGTTTCAGGTGGGAGACAAAGTGTGGTTACACTTGAAGAAAGAACACCTTACAGGGCCCCATCAAAAGCTTCACCCACTCTGTTACACACAATAAACCATCACCAAGGCTCTAGGTGAGAATTCTTTTGAGCTCATCATTGATACTTTCCTTGGCATGCACCCAATGTTCAACATGGATCTCCTTCAACCATACTTCCCACCATTGTTGGACACCTTAGAGATAACAGAACAATTGACACCAACAAAGCTCAACCCTGACTGCATTCAACATGAATCCAATGATCATATTGTGGACACACAGGTCAAGGGAACTTGCCAGGAAAGAATCCATGTTTATCCAGTTGTCAAAGCATGGCATCTCCTGCACCAAGACAAGTGGTTCACCCGGGGACAAATTCAATAGAAATTTACTCATATGATGGGGGAACTCAACGCAATGGAGACCATTTCTTTCTAAGGGTGGAGGATTAATCCATATGTATTTTGGTGTCCTCCCACCTATTCCAACTGGTTCATTTTGGTACTTTTCCAGTTTGGCAGTTTTTTCCTAGTTTTTGGGTCCCTAAACAACGTTTTTAGGGATTGCAACATTTACATTTTAGATAAAATCAATTTCTAATGGAACCATGTGTATTCCTTGGATAGACCTTTATAACATTCTATCGTGCACCTAAAACGAAGATCGTATGCAAAAGTTACAACCTCGGGAAGTTGATGTACTAGCTTACCTCAAAGGGGCCCACATAACTTTTGGTGATTCATCTCCTAGGGTTAGGTTTTTGGATGTCTATGATTTTGGAATTCATGTTTATTGTAAAAATGCTTGGAGAGCCTCATTGTAACCATATTCTTATGAATGAGTACAACCGTCACATCTCTTCTCGGAGATAAGCCGCCACCATTCTAGAAAGCTTTTTTTCCACTCCATTTTATAGTTTCAACACATTTTCTTATTGAATAGAAACCAATTTTACTGTATCTCTATTATTTCATCTATGTTATTGTTGTGTCTCTATGTTAAGAATAATAATAATCTTTATTCATTTTCATTCTTCTCATAAAATCTGGATCAGACATGCCTAGAGGGATGTACCAAAGAGAAAAAATAATAGTTGGAGGAATTTTTGTAGGCATATAGAGGTTTTATAGGATCCTAAAGGATTACCACATAAGAGGGAAGTGTAGAATGAGATACAATTGTTTCCTAACCCCCCTACCAAATATTAGGTTGTATAGATAGTCTATCCTAGAAGTAGATGAAGTGACAAAACAAATGCAACACTTTTTGGAGCAGAGAGTAATTCGGCCAAGCACCTCACCTTGTGGGCCACCTATAATCATAGTACCCAAGAAGTATGGGACTTAGTGAATGTGTATTGAATACAGATCCTTGAACAAGATCACATTCAAGAATTGGCACGCTCTACCCAGGATCAATGATTTGTTATATTAGTTTCAACAAGCCAAGTGCTTCACCAAGTTGGATCTCAAATCGGGATACCACTAGGAACGAGTTAAAGAAGAATACACCTATAATATCTCCTTTAATACAAGGAAAGGTCTATATGAATGGATAGTAATGAATTTTGGTTTATGTAATGCACCAACTACATTAATGTGATTGATGAATGATGTATTATGTCCTTATTTAGATTCATATGTAATAGTATTATTTAGATGACATATCAATTTATAGGTCTACCTATGAAGAGGACATCTCACATATCATGTAAGTGTTAAAGACCCTAAAAAAACATCAGTTCCTGGCTAACCTTAAGACATGTGAGTTTTATCAATTGTCATTGGTGTATTTGGGGTATGTGATTAGTACATGATTGGTGGTTTGAACGTATGTTATATCCTGTAAAGATGGAGGCCATCCTTAAGTGGCCAATTCCTATTAATGTCATTGAATTTAGGAGCTTTATTGGGGCAACATAACACTTACGAAATTTCATAGCATCCTTTTCGGTGATATTTGTTCCACTCAATGCCATGACAAACATTGATAATATTTTCTAGTGGGGAAATAATTAGCAAAAATCTTTGGATGAGATGAAATGGAAGATCAATCAAGCACTAGTTCTTGCATTTCCTAACTTGCAGAATTTGAAATGGAGATAGATGCAAGTGGATATGCTATGGGAGAGGTCCTGATGCAGGGAGGTAAGCTGGTATGCTATCATTTTGAATGGTTTCATGGGGGAGTTTTGAACTATCCTATGTATGATAAGGAGCTCTATGCTTGGTTCGAGTTGTTAACAAGTCGAAGCATTATCTGATGGGAAAGAAAACCATTATCCATACCAATCACTATCCACTATAGTATTTGTTGGCTCAGAGTAAATTTCAACAAACTAGACATTATAAGTGGATGGGGTTTTCGCATGATTTTCATCTAGTCATCAAATATAAGAAGGGAAACACTAATAAGCTAGCATGCATGCTTTCAAGGCCACTCACATCCAATATTACAACCTTGGTAACCCTTTTGCACATGGAAACGTTTACCCATGATTCTTACAAAGAGGCATACATGGAAGATGAGGACTTTAAAGTGATGTTTCAATGGATATAGGACCATGTTTGTGTAGAATAAGGCGACGATATGGATGACTATCATCTCTAGAATGGGTTTATCAACAAGTTAGACAAGCTCTACATTCTTAAAGGTGAAATATTGCACCTTATCATAGAGGATCACTACCTCCAAAGTTGCAATACATTTTGGTATTGGTAAGACAATTGCCAGCTTACAAATGTATGTGGATTTGCCCATAATGCAAGAATACGTAGATTGATATATTAGAGGATGCATAATTTGTTGTACCAATAAGTTAAGTAATACAAATAAATATTTATACCATACCTTACATGTACCCACTCGATCCTAGAAAAACATTTCCATGGATTTTTTGGGTGGTTTGCTAATAACTAAGAATGGACAAGACTATTTGTTTGTGGTAGTTGACATGTTCAACAAGATGTGCATTCTTATTCCTTGTAAAAATACCATGAAAGGACAAGAAGCAACAAACATGTTCTTTGAATAGGTTTGGGTCCACTTTAGGATACTAAGGAGAATCATCTAATATAGCGATACCAAATTTCTCAATGCCTTTTGGGCTACACTTTGGGAGAATATGGACACCAATTTGAAGATATCTATTGCTTTCTATCCACAAACATAAATAGTAAATATGATATTGGTTCATATTTTGAGGGGTTACAATCAGAAGCATCCAAATACGTGGGATGAAAATTTGATCTATATTCAACACTCTTATAAAAAAGTGGTCCACACTTCTACTTGTATGTCACCTTTTGAAGAAATGCTTTGGGTATTTTCTGCCTTCACCCTTGGATGTTATGTATGGACAAGAAGGAGTGAGGAATAAATCATAAGAGAAGCATTGAAAGAAGATAAATTTGTTGAAAAGACTAGGTAGATCCATTTGCAAGTACAAGATACAATGAAGAAGTCACAGGTAAAGTACAAGTCCCATCATGATCAACAAAAAACTAAAAAAACATTCCAGGTGGGAGATAGAGTGAGTTGCATATAAACGAAGAAAGGCTAGAGTGTCCTAGAAAGGAGATCAAGGCTCTGCAGTACGATCATTTTGAAGTATTGTGGAAGGTGGGTGATAATGCTTACAGACTCAATCTACCCCCATATATGCACATTTACTTAGTAGTGAATGTGGAAAATATGAACTCTATGAGCCTTCCATGTTGGATCAGGAAACTGAGTAGATATACCTACCATAGAGGAATTAGCACCAAAATCTCAAGTAGAGTTGGTAGAAGATAAAGTTTTGCAAAATAATTCTAGAACTGGCAGACAGGGGTTGTGTGACCTTGTAACAACCCCTCTGTTATTTCATATAAGTAATTGAGAACAATAATAGATATAGGTTTTTTTAACATTAAAAAAACATTATTTGAACAAGTGAAACAACTATTAACATAGTTCAGTAATACACATTCTATTTCATTCATCTCATTGCAGCACTAGATTTAGATACAACTTCAATGTATTTAGGATCTCCCAAATCACATACATCACAATAATTTCTACCCACCCAACCTATCCTGCAAGGTTAGGACCTCTAAGACACATAATCAATGCTCAAGTAAAGGATTCATCTGATTGATTTTGATCATTTAAGGTCTTAACTCTGGCGATTGTTCTGAGGAACAAGGAAGTATCTAATTCCCATGTCTTCAATGCATTCCAAAAATTAATTATAATTTCTAGCATACTTAACTATATTCTCTTCAAACACATAAAATCTAGTCACATCATCACCACTTCATAACACCAAATACGTACTATTACAATAATTCACCATCTTATTCATTTAAGGGATAATAATAATTTCCATTAATATCTGGACAAAAACTTACAGTAAAAACGAGAGACCATTCAATAAGAAATCTATGCTTTATGAAAGTTTCAACCTTACTTATGTTTACCTTGAATAAGTGTCACAACCCTACAAGGTACAACCAAGTAGATAGATATCTCATCCACCTAACAATTTAAAAGAGGAAAATAAGAGGAGAGAAAAACACTCAACACATAGTGAAAATCATAAGCTTACTTTGTACTTTGTGAACTAATTGTTAAAGTGATGAATAAATTCCGCAAACAAGTGAAGGTCTATTTTGAGAATGAGTTAATAAGTTATGCAAGAAACCTGAAGTTTCTCTTCTGGGTGACACAATGCAACCACTTACAGAGCCAACTCCAGAAGTGCGTAGACAAACTCCTTGAATGCCCAAGTTTAGACGAAACAACACCTGGTGCATAGAGACCACTTATGGTGGGTGGAGGCTTTAAGGATTCAAAAGAACTAAGCCTAGGAGAGACAATGTGAAATACACAAGGGATATTCAAATCGTGCACACAAAAAATAGAATCTAGAGCTCAGGAGAAAGAGAACATACATGGATCAGTGAGGAAATCAAAAGTTGAAATTCCTTTGAAGGAACTAAAGGACAAGATCTAATCATGAGGAGTCAAAATACCCACAATCATCTGATTAAACAGGACTACTTCACTTGATAAACCTTGACACCTTTGGGATTCGTCTTTGACATATCTGAGTCATTTACTTTAAGAGAGCCCCAAAGCCCGAAGTTGTGAAGTGTAACTACACCATAGATCGATGACTGATTACTAGCTGTTGGATCCTCAAGGGTTCGTCTATTCAGTGAGTTAATTTCGTAACTGTAAAGAGTGAAGAAAACCCCGAAGCTCCAAAGTCCTAGAGTGAAGGATTGTCGTAGATTTGGCAATCGATCATAGGTCGTTAGATCTACGAGCCTTCATTTTTCGACAGTTCGATAATTCAACACTTTGTCAGAATTAGAGTCATGGAGTTAAAGGTTAAGTATATCCCAGAGTCCCGAAGTCCGGAGTAAATCCTGTCCCTCAGTTGATGGAAGGATGTGGTTTGTAGATCTCTGAGTTATTCATAAATCAACTCTCTAGCTAAGTTAAGGTGTAGGTTCTAAGGATTAAAATAACCCCAAACTTTCAAAGTCTCGTAGTGAAGGTCAACCATAAATATATCAATTGATCGAGGACTATTACATACATTATAAATCCAAGCCCTTGTCCTTCAGAGGTTCATGAGTTCGTCTCTCCAGAGGAAATGAGTTGTTGTTTACAAAAAGTGAGGAACTCCTAGAGTTCCAAACTCAGAAGTGGACGAAAATCGTTGATTTGAGGAGGAGTGTAAACCATCAGATCTTCGAGCCCTTTGGAGGTTCGACGATCCAGGTAAAATAGTTTCAAGTAGTGTAAGAGAAGAAAACCCCCAAAGCATGGAGTCTCAAAGTGGATCTCCATCGTGGAGTCTCGCATGGGGAGAATCTTCGTCAAGCATTGGATTAAGTTCTTAAAGGTTAATGAGGAAGGTGGACAAGCATGGTTAACCTACAACTGTCAGTAAACTCAGCTTATGACCGAATTCATTCGGTAGCTCTCCAGGTGGAAAGGAGTGTTGAAGTTAAAAAAAAAAACCTCTGGAGCACTGGAGTTCCGGAGCTCTAAACAACGCCCTTTTTCCCAGCGCTAGGTTCTATCCCAAGGTAACATGTAAACTTAGTCAAAGAAAAAGAGCTAACCCACTACAGATTAAAATTTCCAAACTCTAGAAAGTTTCAACAAACTTCCCTTGATCTCGAAAATTTTGAAATTAACTACAAACTGAACATAGACCTCCACACTACAAATATTTTGGATTTTATCAACAATTTTGACAGAGAAAAACACGATAAAAAATTTGGATTAAAATGAAAATCAACATGGATCCATCATACAACAAAATTGAAATGTTGAAGCTTTAACATGAAATAGGATACAATTTCATATCTAGATTACAATTCGACAGAGATCCCATCATATGAATTAATTTGGATTTGAATGAATTTAAACAGAGAACTCATAATATAATTTTGGAACTAACACCATGGTCTACCAACGAACAATTCATTATTAAATTCTAAACAATCTTAGCTAATGATTCTGATCATTCAACTTTAAATATAGATCAAATACAAATGTAGAGCATATGCCATTTACAATACAATTTTGTTTTTCACCATAAATACCAAGCCTTCCCAAATTAGGGAGAGGAAAATGTCCGGAATTACAATGAATTTTTAAAATATACACACTCTAATTATTATCCGCTTGACATCAATAGTAATTAAAATATAAACTCTAAGCTAAAAATTTTTGACAGTAATTATAGAAATTGGCATTCATGCTTTCTAGTGATTCTAAAGTGGCCCTATCAGTCTAACATACAACTATACTAATACCATGAATAAAATTTAGAATATAAAAACACCAGAACCAATGAACGCTCTGAAATTAACATGCCTTCAAAGTCTTGCACTCTTTCTTTTCCTATGCTTGCTAATCATAGAGACTTCACAGATACGTCTCGAACAATGCTAGGGGTACTCTTCTTCCCCCTTAGCCCCCCGAGCCACAAAAGGGCCACACACAAGAAACCAACAATACTAGCTCCAAGACTTGCCTCACAAGGAATAGCTTTCCCTCTTTTTACAAGCTTAGTATCCCAACTCTCACAATTAAAACATAGTCCAATAAAAATTTGGGAGCATAACAATGGTCAGAAAGCAGATCCCTTTTCCCTTCTCCAAAATTTGTTTTTATAGACTTTTCTTCCTAATTAAATTTTTAGTTAATTTTAATTTGGATTACTCACTCAAACACTTTTCACAATCTCCCCAAGTTACACGAGTAATTACCATTTTTATTTTATTTAAAAGGTCAAAATCCCTCACAATCCTCAATGTGTTCCTATTTTCACTCCTAGGTGTCCCTTTGTTCCTCAGGTTCTCATTTAAGGAGTGTCCCCTAACTAGATCTTAATTAGAGTTTAATTAGGAGTCTTCTTCTAGTTAGACTAGTGTATTTTGACTCTAGATTCTATTCTATGTACAACCAACCTCTCAAGTTATTATTTATTTCTATTTGAAAATTTACTTTTTATTAAATTCATACACACATGTGCATTTTATTCAATCTTTTTATTTTTTTCCCACCTTTTTCTAGAATTAGATTTATCCCAAATTCAATATTTCTATTATTCCCCAAATTAGACTTAGACTTGGGCCAAATCTTAGGCTTAGGCTTAGACTCTTGTTAGGATTTTCAACTAAATCTATTGTTTAATTAATTGGTTAATCCAATAAGGTCTAAATATTTCAATGTTTTTCTAGGCCATCTAGATTTATTGACTTAAGTTTAATTATGCGATGTGCCCTTCAAGACGCACCTCTATGCTCCAAGGGTGCCACTCGCTTTAGAATTGTTTTGAAAGTTGTCTGAACCTTGGAGTCAACACTCCACTCGGTCAACCTTATGAGAGACTAAGGGCTTCTAAGGAATAAGGACTCCACCTTATTGCACGCTCCTTAGAAATCTTCGTGAGAGACTGTCTCAGTCTTCCCTCACAACATCGTGGGCCTTTTGAACTAGGTAATCATTAACCTACAGTTCAAACCACGATGGGAGTGCTAGTAGGCTGTAAGAGGGACACTGTCACACCTCTCCCTCAAATGTTTGGTTTCTATGCATGGTCCCTCTACTCCTTATATGAGTCGGATTAGCAAGCATCATCAAGCCTGCATCCATTGACAAAAACACTTTCAATGATTCCATATACATAAATCATACTATAATCAATCGTACAACATATGTGTGTGAAATGAAATACTTAATAAATACAATCCACTCCCTGACTCAATCCGGAGTCCAAGGGAATCCATCGATGCCATCAACATCCTTAACCTGTCATGTGTCCTGTACACTCAGGACGATGTGTCAAAAGCATCTGTCAATATATATACATCAATAAAATCAATAAGCCATAACACCTCAACATCATCATATATAACCCATAATCTGAATGAAATCACAATGTACCATACCCGGATCACTTGCAAACAAGTGTCCTCAAAGAATAAGTCAATAATAGTGTGTTCAGTAGAGCAGGATGTTACAAGCCTCTAGCAGATCTGGTTGAAAGGACAACTTGTAGATAAGGAAAAATGGTATTGCAGGGATAAGACAGAGGAAAGTTTTCCTCATCTCATTTAGTAAAATATTTTGGGGACCAAAAGCCTCGCTAAATGGGGAGGCATGATCCATAATGGATCATTATATAATTCATCGTCTATATTGGTACTTTTTGGGGAACCAATTTGAGTCATGAAACAACAGTATTTAGGGTCAAAATTATTATCCCCTTGATGTTTTTCTACGCATTGATATCTTTCCAATGGTTCAAAAATCACCTCAATTGGAGTTTGTATGCGAAATTTATACCTCCCGCAAGTTGACCTACCTTGTTGACCACCATGATACTTAGCAGATGCCATGTCATCCCCTATTATTGACACATGTGGGGATAATGATGTGTGGAATTTCAAGAACATTATGAAGGGTCCAAAACCCTAACATTAATTAAGGGTTGAAGCATGCAAAAACCCTAACCCTAGATTACTATCAAGTTATGTTAAATATTGGGTTCCATTCTTCTGGCATTGCACTTATTCCATTGTTGAGAAGAGCATATAGGAGTGGGATTTGAGAGCATAACATAGGAGGTAGAAGATTATGTAGCAACCACTCAGGCCACGGTGTCATAGGAAACTCCATAGAGAGTACCCCTTTTTTTTACTTGCATTTTACAACTGAAGAAAAGAGATAAGATCATGTGCCTCACTTTCTAACTAGGTTTTCTACCAATCAGGTTTCCCAGGTCATATCTTTTGTTCATTTTTGTGGATGGTGTGTTCATTTCTTGTTCTTTCTTTTTTGAATTTTAGTTATTTCATAAATTTGAACACTAAGCTAGTGATAAT
>JASDQU010440211.1:105029-123052 GCA_032191745.1 Picea mariana | reverse complement strand
TTGTTGATGTAAACTGGGTTGGAGATCTGGATCACAGAAGATCTACAAGTGGGTATGTGTTTAACCTATTTGGAGGAGCAATCAGTTGGATGAGAAAAATACATGTTGTAGTGGCACTGTCAACTACAGAAGTTGAATACATCGCAGCCACTCATGCAAGCAAGGAAGCAGTATGGTTACAAAGATTGTGTTCAGGTATTGGGTTGGTACAACAAGCAGTGAGATTAGATTGTGACAGTCAGAGTGAAATATTCATGGCAAAGAACCTGGCTTATCATTCAAAGACAAGGCATATTGATGTTCAGTATCAGTTTGTGAGAGACATGGTTGAGGAAAAGAAGGTGTTGCTGGAAAAGGTTGACACTTTGAAGAATGTTGCAGATTCATTGACAAAGTCTGTGAGCACAAAAAAATTCCCCTGGTGTAGAGTAACAATGGGCATTGATGCCCTGGATTGTTGACTATATAATCCCCTGGACTCCTGGATGCAAAGAAAATAACAAGTGGGAGAATGTTGGGTATGTGTTATATTCTTTGCATGTGTGTGTGTGGGCACGTCAGATTCGACAACTACGTCTGACGATCCCTCTAGTAGTGCTCTTTGTGTTGTGTGTGTCGGGCGCTTTCCTAGGGGGTTCCCAGGGGGGCAGGTATGCCCCCCCTAGTTACGCGCAACGTTCGGCACCGGGCATTAGCCCGGGGTCGACGGGGTTCAAGGCAGTGCCCCAAAAATTATTTTTGGGCGGTTTTTGCTATTTTTAGCGGTTTTCTAAATTAATCTCGGATTAAGGGATTAGGGTTTTGGTATCTACGGAATACCTAAAAAAATTGTATATATTGTATGGTGAATGGTGAAATTTGATATAATGAATATAAGAAAGGTTTTCTCGGTTGAGGGTTTCCGGTATAAAATTTCTCTATACTCTGTGTATGAGCCATTGATTAAATTATCAAAGCTTGATTTCACCTGTACACGGAAGGTGAAGAGAGATAGAGTGTAATGCTCTGTAAATATTGTTGCAAGGTGTGCAACAGATGGTAGACAGCCAGGTGGGATAAAGGTGAAGCAAGAAAATATGGCTACTAAAGGCCATAAGTGTGGTAGAAGCGGAGACCACCAATAGAAAAGAAAACCAAAAATTGACAAGGATCTCAGTGAAATTAGGGCAAAGATAGAGAGGCTAGCA
The DNA here is from genome assembly GCA_032191745.1 of Picea mariana. NCBI lineage: Eukaryota > Viridiplantae > Streptophyta > Pinopsida > Pinales > Pinaceae > Picea > Picea mariana. The sequence continues at coordinate 121,865 of JASDQU010440211.1, read as the reverse complement.
TTGAATATGCACCAAGAATCACAAGTACATTGGAGGTATGAATGGACTCTGAAGAAGAAAGTAAAGTAGTATGTTCAGAAGTTGTTGGCCCGAAGGAATCAACAGATGTTGAGGATGTGGCTGAGGGAGGTTAAAACCCTCAGTGACACGAAGGAGATGGTTGGCATCTGTGAACCAGAGGTTGGAGAAAGCCTCAGTGATGAGGAGAAGAGAGAAAATAGATATCTCATATATTTCCAGGTGGTAAATGACCTTAGGTCAATAAAGAATCTCGTGAACTTGTAGGAGGGAAGTGATGAACATTCAAATTTCCAGGTGGGCAATGAGAAGAGATCAGTCGATCTCATAAACTGTCAAGAAGGCAGGAATAAAATCCCACATTTTCATTTGGGCAAGGGAGAAGAGATGAAATTAGTTGATATTTCATATCAGCAAGGGGTGGTGACATATGGAAGGGAGGAAGAAGAAAGGCCTCATCCATATGAATATTCATGTGGAGTTGCAGACCATGTGAATGAAGATGATGAGAAGTTAAATACTTCCACCGTCGGAGAGGAGGTAGATCAGAAGAGCATTCTGATCATTGGAGGAATCGAAATATTCCTTCCAAGTAGCGGCTAGCATATGTGTTGTAGATGCAGGAGGAGAAATACATCCAGTTGTGACTTTCATAGGGGAGAAGGAGCAGATACTGAAGTCTTCCCCAACAGAGGAAGAAGAGCATCCAAATGACATTCTTACTCAATGGGAGATGGAGTTGGAGATGTTTGAGGGTGGAGCTCCACAACTTCTTGGGCCTTGCCAACTTCTACCATAGGTTCATGTTGGGGTTGTCTCATTTCACTTGGCTCTTAATACAAGTGAATAAGGGTGGAGTTAAAGACATTTTTTCCTAGTTTGAATCACAACGGAAATAATTCACGGATCTGAAATGCCTCCTCTTCTCTGCACCAATTCTCATTATGCTAGACCTACAACAGTCATTTGATATTGATATAGATGCCTCTGACTATGCTATCGATGCAGTCCTCACTCAACATGGACATCTGGTGGTCTATCACAATGAGACATTCTTTGATACTATTCATGGGTATCCCACGTATGACAAGGAAATGTAATCCAATGTGTAGGCATGCCAACAATGGAAGCATTATATTATGGGAAAGGAAACAATCATCCGCACAAATCACAAGCCTTTGCAATTCATGTAGACATAAGGAAAGTTACAAAATGATCGCCATCAGAAGTGGTCCATGTACTTGCAACAATTCCACTTGAACATTAAGTACAAGAAGGTCACCACCAACCATGTTATAAACTACCTTAGTCGGCCTCTGGTTGTGGTGCTAACCACAATTCATGACTCATGTGGGCACGAGACATCTGGGTTGCCCCAATTGTATGACAATGACCTTGACTTCACTGTTACATATCAAACACTAAGCATAGGTAAACAAGTTCTAGAATTTCATCTCCAAGATGCACTTTTTTCCTATCTCGACCATATTTTTGTTCCTTCAAACGAGAGTGAAAAGCTAATTTGGGAGGCACATTATGGTTGGGTGGAAGGGCACTTCAATGTGGAGAAGAAAATAGCAGTACTGCAAAAAAAATTCTAATAGGAAAAACTCTAATAGGACATCAGCAAGTATATCAGATCGTGCAGTGCCTATGCCATTATTAAAACTACCATTAAGAAGTAGGGGTTGTACACTCCTTTATGTACCTTAGAAAATCCCTAGGATTCAATATCCATGGATTACATGTCATATTTTCCCCCCTCCAAGCATGGTAATGATTGTGTCTTTGTGGTTGTTGATCAGTTCTCTAAGATTGACATTTTGGCACCGTGTAGGAAGAGTTTCTCGGCTAAATCCATTGTTAAGCTCTTCTTTGAGTGTGTTTGGGTTCATTTTCATCTACCATGGAACATTATTCTAGATATGGATAGTATGTTCATGTTGGCACAGGGGTAGACCCAAGGTTCAACGCTTAATAGCACACCAAAAAAACCCCAACTATAGACCCTTTTCGACAACACTTATGAAGCAGGCGCAGTCTCACCCGAGGTAGAAGCAGGGGGGGCTTACAGGACGCAGGTGTCTGTAACCAAGCTGGGACACAGATCTGTGATACTAACACTTCACAGAGGTTTTGTTAACGCTTAGGAAGTGGCATGCATTAGTTTATTCACCTTATTAACATCGCATAACATAATCTAAGATAGATATAGCGCAGTAATAACAAAAGATTATGCACCTTAAACACTTAGCACTTAGCATTGTGGATCAGATCTAGCATTTTAACATAAGCCGTGCATTTAAGAAACACATACATATTCATTACACATATAATCTAAGCACTAAGAAAAACATAATAGAGATAACATTGCACAAAGCAAACCATGAGACACCAGATATACGTGGTTCACTCTAGTGTGGGGCTACATCCACCAACCGCTTCGCCTATTTTATTATGTGCTCGAATCTTACCTTCATTCACTCATGTGCACTAAGTCATAGAGTTGAGCTTTGCACCAGATAGGAGATTTGTGCACTGAACACCAAATCCTCCTTCCCAAGCTAGGTCAAATTCACATAGCCAAAACCCTATATCATAGCACTTTCACCCTCTACAGAATTATAACCACATACATACATTCCTTTGCACAAAGCAACTTTGTTCACACATAACTAGATTCACTTTTCTTGCTTGCTTGCTACTTTTACAATACAGTCTTCTTTATTGATATCTTACAAACCCTTACAATAAGGCCTAAACATGGGAAAATCCCATGGGTTGACATCCCCTAAAACCTGTTACAAAAACCCTAAAGGACCCTTTAATGGGTCCACTTAACCCTCAAAATTGGTGAGATCCACAATCTCAGCTTTTCCTAAGCGCTCCTTCTTCGAACAATGTGTCGAAGTCCAAAAGTGGGCCAAATCTAACCAAGGTTTCCTCAAAACTTGGTCGAGGGCCAACATGCCCCCAACACTCACCTGTGACTCGTCCTGAGTCACTTAGGTCTGGACAGTGTTGCTTCGAAATCCTCGAGCTTAACTTGGGTTGCTTCGACTTGATGCTTCGCCTGAGCCTCCTGCTGAGAGAGCTCTTGGATCGTCTGCTCTGTAACAGGCCCTTCTAGGCATTTTTCTACTGCTGCAACCACTTGATCTAGTTGTGAGCCCTTTCCATCAATTTCTTTGAACACCTTGCAAGCTTCTTCTTCCAAAGGTTGTAGCTTCTATGTGACTTCCATTACCTTACCCTGGAGGGTAGTGATCAGTTGTTGTATTGTGCACTACTCCTCGGATCTCTTCATTCTTTCTACTGTGGTGAGCAGCTTCATCTGTGTGTGCAATGACAATGCTTGTTGTTGTGCCTCGGGTAACTGGACTTCTAGCTTTCTTGGCTTTGGATCCTCGGCGAGGCGTTTGTATGTCTGGGCGCTCCTATCACTTAGTTGTTTACATTTTGAGGCAAGGGTTCTTATTCTTACTAATGTGTTCTTTGCGGTCTCCTCCCTCTGGTCACGCACCTCCTATGAGGTGTTTGGTACTGTTTGGGCCTCCAATTCTATTATTCTAACCTGAAGTTGTTGGATGATCTCTGTGAGCTTTACTACTTGAGCTTCGACCGACTCTTTCTCCTCATGTGCCAAGACTCACATAGAGTGACATGCTTTACTCACCACTTCTTTGACCATGGACCACTCTACGAGCAGTTGCTCTTTTTTTCTCTGTAGTTGGGATTTTTCCTCCTTAAATTTCACCTAAAGCTCTGCTTTCTCACTTTCCTGGGCTACTACATTGTTCTGCGCTACTCATAATTGCACTAGGACTTCGGCCTTCTCCTTTTTCAAGGCTTATGTATCCTTATCCTTCTCTTTCTACGCTCTCTAGAACTGAGCTTTTGTTGCATCCGCAATCCTTCTCAATTGGGCTAGTTCATCTCCCAATTCTGCAATCTGCGATGATGAAGGTGTAGACGGCGTAGTAGGTACTACGCGGACCAAGTGAACAACTTGTTGTACTTCCTTCAAGTCCTTCTCGATTATTTTGTATATCTCCTCCTGCTTCTCTTTGTATCTCTGCAAGATGTCCTTGGAAGTGTCCTCCATAGCTCTGCGGACCAGACTGATGTCGTCCTCAGTGTGAGTGGCCTCCAACTGGGGCTTATTAGTGCATGTCTTCTTCCTTGCTAAGGGTTTATTTGGATAAATCTTCCTCTTCTGCGGTGTCACTGTCCTAGTAGGGGGATCTTCAGGTGGTGTAGCTTTTCCTCCTCCTTGCTCTTCTTCTCTTTCATCTCCTCCTCCCTGTCCTTCTGCTTCATCTTCTCCTCCTCCTGGTGATTCAGACCCATTATCTTTAGAAGCGTTGTCCTCCTCATTGCTCTCTATATCCTGGACTTCCTCCTGCTTTTTCTTCTTCTTCGTCCCACTGGACTGTCCGACATGCTCAACTCGTGTGACTATGGGGCTTCCTATGGTGTCAGTTTTGGATAGTTCTGCATCAGGGATAGGTACAACAAATTCCTCTGGCCACTCCTTTATAATCTGTTCCATATCTTCATCTATCAGTTTGAAGTACGACTATAGTTCTTCCCGGTTCTCATCTCTACAAGATGATGTAGATGAAATGAGGATCAACGTGGAACTTTGCTATTGGTCTATACTAGTGCAGGGTGTGCAGTGTCATGCGTGAAAATGATTCGATGGCAACCTTTAATTGTTGGTAGTATGCATGAAACATGGCATTGGAACCCCACTCCTTCATCATGTCGTTGGTGTACCACAGGGTGGAAAACCGAGCGGCCAATGACTCCGAGGGTTCGATCTCTAGAAAGGTGGCTCCTTAAGGCATTTTCCAAGTGACAAATGCAATCAAAATGATCAGGCATTTGTAATGGAATTCATATCCCAATTCTTGTTCTTTATGGCAATCCTTCTCTAGCTCATTGACGAGGTAGTTCGCCTAGTTCATCTGCATGCCCTCCACACATTTTCCTACAAGGTCCACCATGAACCTAGTAACCTGTGTGGGGTGGTTCTTCCTCATGATCTTTCCATCTGGAAGTTGGCAAGCAAGGCACACTCTGTCATCCTGTATAGAGGCTACCTTGTAACCTCGCTTTTCTTTTTCAACTTCTCCATAAGCTTCCTTGATGCGTTGCGCCAGGGAACAGTTTGAGGCCTTCCCTGGATAAAATTGTTGAGTGTTAGGTCCCTTCACACTTAAGCCTGTAATCCGGTGGATCGGCGTTGGATCCACAGTAATCCTTCTGTCGAGCCACATGTATCTTCCATGATAGCATGACAAGAGGATTTTAACGAAAGTGTTAACCTCCTGGTGACGGCCAAAATGTGGGAGCTTCATCACATTCGGCATGGTGGACTGCGCCAACCCCTTAATCCATGGTTGTTAGATGAGGCGAGGCTTCTTCCCAATTGTATTTTTGAGATAGTGTAACATCCCCATCCACCAACAGGTCGGGAAATGATAACAACACAACCTTAACTTAGCCTTTAAATCTCTGATACCATATTGTAACGTCCTCGGCCATCAACCCCACTATCAGGCAATGCTACTACGCGGAATAACACTTATATAGTATGCATTTAAATGAAGTTAAATGACCTAACACAGAGTAAACACATAATTACTGCTATGGTACAGAATTAATGGAATTAACAATAAATATCATTGCAATGGAATACATGATAATATTACAAGAATCACAGACATGCATTTTAATTGAAATTAAACACATAATGATACTTATCTTTGAAACTATAGTAAATCCACCAACTACATGGAGACATTCCATGAACCTCCCAGCCTTAGACTATGTTTCTCATCACTCTCAGTAGTGGGTCACCCCCAAGCTAGGACTAAGCTCCACCCAAGGCAAGGGAATCCTAGACTAGGCTGAGGTTACAAGAAAATTGCACAGAGCAACCGAAAGGATTCTCTCCAGGAGCCTTCTTACGCCCACTACTCACGGACTCTCATTCCCCACATGCATGTTCCACCTGGGAGTATACACATTCACAAGCACAGTCCATCGGTGCTTCACCTGCCTCTCTCGTTCTTGGCAACAGGCTGGATCAGGAATTCTCAGAGCTTCGTAGCTGGTGTTGGACTCTCTCTGGGATAAAACCAGTTCCCAGCAGACTCTCTCACCTAGAGAGAGTTTCTCACAAGCCTGACAACTTAACTCTTCAACCACGGGCCTGAAAACCTGGTTCTTCAGCCACTTTCGACTCAGTTCCAGCAATGTACAGGTGACAGCAATGGTAACTAGTCAACACCACTCAGGAAAACAGAAGGCAACAACCCAAGAATGGTTTAGGTGCGGACTCGTCTCTACAAGGGAAGATAAGTTGGGCTCATAGGACACACAGGAGACACGTCTTAGTCCATGGGTTTTCCACTGGTTTCAGGGTGTGTGACAAGGAATCAACGTAGAGGTCGAACACAGGGCTCAACGAAATTCACGGAGGATGCGTCATCTTCTCAGGAAAACATCACCATTTTTTGGTTTCAAAACTACATGAGGGTATGCAAAGATCATACGCAGACGCACAATAGGACAGACAATGGATGCCCGAATGGAGAACCAACCCCTGTCACAGCTCAATTCTTAGGTTAAATTGCATGTGCCTGGGCCGACACATGTCGCCCATGAAGCTGCATGCACTCCATCAAGTATATGTTCTCTTTTCTAGGAACTTAGGATAAAATTATACCTTTCACACCACTTTGGAATAATAATAAATTATTATTCAAGGACTTAAACCCTCAAGCTTAGCCCCTCTTCCAACATTTCAGCCCCCTTTCCCTTACCTATTTTGTGGAAGCTTATTCCCCCATCCTCTTTCTTCATGGTCGGTCAGCACGCAACGATGTGTATATATTATATTATTGATCTGCATAATTACATATACAAAATCAGTCTCCTAGCCTTAACACTTAGGCTCTCCGACCTAATAAACACATAAGCCCACCAGCTTATCAATACTCGGCTCAATAGCCTACAAAACATTATTACAATTCATAAACATTATTACAATTCATAATATAACTGGGGCACTATCGAGGGATATTACAATCCCCTCCCCTTATTTTTGCACTGTCCTCAGTGCAACTCTTTACACAGCATTGGCAAGATTTTCAAAATATTCAAAAATATGTGGGTATTCTGCTCGCATAGCATCCTCATACTCCCATGTTGTGTCCTCAGGATCGTACCAGGTCCACTAGACCTTTACATTCCCTATGGCTCGATTCCGGAGCTACTTGCTTTTCCGGTCCAATATGTGCACCGAATGCACTTGCAAGACACCTTCTTACTCCAGCTGAATCACATTCCAATCGATTACATGATTAGCATTAGGTATATATATATATATATATATATATATATATACAGACAATTTTAATAACATTATAACCTGTATACAACATACACAACATACAATAAATAGAGAATTGTACTTATGTTTTGATTGAGAATAATTCCATATCAACATGGTCTAAGCCAAGGTACCAAACCTCAGCAGCACTCCAACCAATGGTCTCTCATTCCCCACATGCATGTCCCACCCCAGGAATGTACACCTTCATTGTCACACAATCCATCGATTGTTATGCCTCCCTTTCCTTGGGCTTCAGCAACAGGCCAAACTGAAAGTCTTAGATAAGCATGGCTCCTAGAGTTCCAACTGCCCTCAGAGATTTCCAATTAGCATCTTCCTCGAGATACTCTTTGTATTCAACATTCTAACTTTAATCAACATCATCTCATCTGCATCACCCACATGCAGTTATCATGAGAAAACATAAAAGAATCCATTTAGGAACTCCAATTAGTTTGAAAGGGAATTCAACTTTTATCCCCAAAACATGAAATTCTATTTCATGATTCATCTTGGTTGTTGTGATATTATGAATGCAGCCATCCTTGTGATTTTCCACAATCACCAAACTGCATATCAAATTCCTACAAGACTTCATCTTGCATACTGCCAACAAATTGTCAGTATTTTTTGTACATCATAATTCAACATGTACAACACCTTATGCAATGATTTTAGAATTGCATGCACCTAGAAATTTAATCACAATTACCAAAAAACTTAACCAAATAGAATGACTCATCATTCTTTGCATATGCATGTTCATAATTAAAAACAGTGATTTTATTATTTCAATTTTTTGAACATAAATTTTCTGTAGTCTATATTCATGTGACTACCTGGCTTGCAACTTTCCTGTTGCAATGTTTAAAAGTTCCTGAAATGTTCTCAACTTCATGAGTTAGCAACATTTCAGCCATTAGTATAATTATTTCCATGCCAAAAACATATGTACATGCACTCACAAAATGCATTCAGCAAAGTACATTTAAGTATACAATTCCATCATGTATGAGTGCAACTCTGCCCCTTACTAGACACAAGTACAACTCTCAATGGGTATTTATTCAGTGCACCCTTGTATTTATTTACATAACTCTCTTTATCTCAGTCATGTATCTCACCATCCATAAGTTGGAATTATGGCCAATGTGTTGACACATTCTCCACACAATTCCTATTGTCTTCCCAATTTTCCTATTGTCTTCCCAATTAATTGGATGTCTTCCTTTTCAACCCAAACACTACACCAAGAATATAATTTTGTGGTGTTCATTAGTGTTAGCAAAAAGGTTGCAGCCCAAGTTTTATTTAAAAGTAGGAAGCTTTTAGTACCTTTGTGGCTCATAACCTTTCCATATCCATAACTTGCCATATCCAACCAGGTCTGGGTCTTATACATGACTAGCTTACTGGCATTTATTCCTATAACTAGTTCTTATCTTTAATTCTTTGGTTATTACCCCATAACCAAATTAACATGACATTCTAGTATGTCAGTGTGTGCATTCAGAAGCTAAAAAGCTTTGAATTAATACAGGCCTCCAGCCTTTACCACATCCAGTGTATGCATTCAATAATATAATCATGTGATTTTATAAAATGACTCTGGCTGAGGAAATTCTTGCCTAAATTTCCTTTCAGCAATTATGAAAAAAGAGTAATAAAACTCATACCTACATGAATGCCATTAATAAATTTTATACTACCTGAAATTTTGATAGCAGTAGAAGCTTTTATGCTTCTTTTATCAAACTTATAACTAGCACTTCAGCTCTCTGTTGCTTCCCTCCTTATGGAACAACATCACCAACAACACTTTCAAACACGCAAGCATTCTTTCCTCTAGCTGACCCAACCAGCCATAACATACTTGCTACCACAAAAATTGCAGCAACTTCTTTCCCATGTGCAACTTTTCCTTGTTGAACCCAAAAGTATTCAATTCTTCTTGGGTTCCTATATCTTCTTGTGATCTCACTGTAGTCATTGTACATGACTATTTCTACCCTGAGCACTTTCGACGCAGTGCCCCTACCTCACCGAGTCTGCTGACCTCCGGGTCAAAGGATATTTCAAACTTCTGAGTCACATTGACTCTTCAGGCCTTTGCTAGATCCTTATTAATCTTACACAGGTCCCCCTTCCTTCTATGTGCAGGTCCTGACAAAGCCACAAACTATTCCTGAACACTTCCAAAACTCCAAGTTTCAGGCGCTAGCCCCTTTTTCATTACCCCTTTCCTTCATAATATCGTGGGATATGACCTCATGGAAACCTGTGATTGTGGGCATGGGCAAGAGTGGTTTTAGGCCAACCCACTTTTCACCCCGCAATTCACCTCCAGCTGTCATGCATCACTTTGTTAAAACTGTGGTATAAATTGCAGCCCGCTCTCATATTTTTAAGATCCGAGAAAGTTCTGGCCCCGAAATCCACCTCATCCATCGATATCCAATCCCTTGACGATGATCCATGATCAACGACAGATATCTATCCTCCTTCCACACACGATCCCAGATCTACACGATCTGTCGACACGTAGCTCCCTTCCAAATAAACAGTTATGGTTGATTCCGGCTCTCCGACCCTCGGGAGTTTCAACTCTCAACTATATGTTTTTCCCGTATGGAAATCTTCCAGAGTGGATTCCTCAATAATCGGACGGTTCTAATGAACTCCGGCTCTCTGGCCTTCGGGAGTTCTCACGTCTCCACACACACAAATCTCCAGAGTGAAATATCTTATGCCACGTGTCCTCTCCAAATCAACGACCCTAATTCTCTTTGGAACTTCGGCACTTTCCAACCAAGACCAGATCAACGGTCCTTCAACCTCCTCCTCGATCAATGATCGATATCTCCTTCGGGACTTCAGCGCTTTCACCCTCTGCTTTCCTCTGGAGTTCCATATCTGGCGCCACGCATGCACTTTCAAATCAACGGCCAAGATTTACTTCGGTTGTTTCTCCTCCTCCTTGTCCAAAAACTTCCGAAGTTATGGATCTTACGTCACCTGTCCTTCTTGACGATGGATGATCCCAAATCACTTCGGGACTTTAGGACTTTGACAAGTCCACTTCTCCTGCACACATAAGGGTTAAGTCTCGTGCGCTTACCCCTGGATCCAACGGTTGTTGGTCCTTCGCACTCAGACCTAATGGATGGGATCTGTTCCTCTCCTTTGCACTTCCTTTGTTTTGTTGGACACTAATCTAATGGTACAAGCTCCTCCCCACACCCGATCTGATGGTTGTTGTCACTCCTCCTCCTGAGCTTTTGACTTCTTCCGCCTTGGAATATTTTTTCAGTGTTCAAAAGCTTCGGCCTTTGACCTTTCTCCTGCAAGTTTGCCTCTTGGATCTCATCTTCGCTCTCGTAAGCATTATCTCTTCTAAGCTTTAGGACTTAGAATGAGTCTGTCTCCCACGCACTCCTTGTGTTTACTCTTCTAAGCTTTTCAATTTACTCAGTCTCCTAAGGGTCTCGGTCCTTCTATTTCATTTCAAAGGAAAACTTTGTGCCCTCCTGGCAACCTTCTGCTCAAATCACACCTTGCTGAGCGTTTTCTACAGAGTGTTCAATAGCATTGTGAGTATCTTCCTCTGATACTCTTATCCCTAAACTTAACAAAGAGTTCTCTCTGTGCACACTTGCACTCGTTGGATGCCTGCCTAGCAGATTCCTACAGAGTTCTCAGTGACTCTATATCTCTCTGAACTCAACATAGATTTCTTCCTGTGCACTCCTTGCACTTCTATTGATGAAGGTTCAACAGTATCTCTCCTGAGCTTCTCTGAGGTTAACTTACCTCTGTCAACACACTCCTTGTGGACAATGTGCACTGCTTGCACTCAAAAACTCAAAGAAGAGAAACAATTGAAACTTATTCAATACTTCACCAGTTTACGCATTCAAACTAATTTGATTTAAGAAAATGTTCAGATTTCATTTTCTTTTTGAGCTCTTCTCTGCTCTGTAATCATTTTCGGGCACTAGCCCCTTTCTCTCAGTCCCCAACCCACGTGACCATGGGTCGTGCCCAAGTGTTAGATCAATAAGCACTTACTCGAGCCTTCATCCTTCAACTTCAGAATATTTCAAAGCACCACACAACAATCTCTCGGAGTTCCAGATTATCGAACTCGTGACATAGGACAGATCAACCGTCCACGTCTACTCAGCATCTGACGACTGACACTTAATATGGAACCTTAGGCATCTGAGTTCTGTAACTTTGAAGGATTTCACATTGCGCATCCCAAACCGTTAATCTTCGAACATTCCCAATCACCTTTGGTGACATCATTACGTCACATCACTTAACATTTTCCAATTGCGGGGGCATACAATAGCGGTTTGGAGTAACTCGCCTTTCATCCTGTAATTCTTTCGATGCTCACACGTAACCCCTCGGTGAAACCGGGGTTTGGATTCTGGGACCACCTTGGATAATTAACTCCCGTGCAACTTGGGTCCCTGCAATGCCTCCTGGTCATCGATCTTGATGTATCATGATCAACACCAGTGTGGGTCCTCTGACCCTTAACGTTTTTATGTAACCTTGGCCCCACTAACCATGCTCGTACGGAGTGCCACGTGGTGGAATACTAGCGGCTGACTCGTGGCCCAATCAGATGGGTGTTACACGTCATGTTCCATATGTCATTTCAAACTTCTATGGGTTCAAAACCCACTAGAACGTGGCACACGTCCCATGTGTCCACGTCCATCCAAGTGATGTCATCATGACTCACTACTTCGACTCTTCGGGAGCTTTATCCCTTCACTACTGTGTTTGACCTTTTAACATTGGTTAATCCAATGGTTGAGCTCTCCTCTCCAGATCTATGGTGTAGATCCACTTCGGAGCTTTGAGCTTGGGCCCTTCTCTTGTTTTTGACATCATACTTCACTGAAGTCGTGAAGTCCGAAGGGCTTCTGGGTTAACTCTTCTGCACCTTCCCCGGATATGATGGTCATGAAGGATTCTCCTTCTCCCAAACATATCCTAAGGTCCACATTACTCTACGGCCCAACACCACTTTTGTCGTGGTTTTATGACACCGTTAATCCTCCTGAGCTTCGTAACACTGCCAAGGTAACCTATTGGCACTGAGGAACATTCTGAGGTTCAAAATTGGTCCTCTAGACATAATTTCCTCTTGAAACCTTGGGTCCAATGACCACTTATCCAACCCATTCAGGGTCAGTGTTTGAAACCTTGGGTCAAAACTTGAGTTTTGTCCATTTCGACAACAACTCCTTCTGAAACTCTTGCTTCGACTTCCACTAACATGGCCCATCCAGGCTCATTGTTGTAACCATGCTCTGATACCATTTTGTAACATCCCCAGCCACCAATAGGTCGGGAAATGCTACCAACACAACCTTAACTTAGCCTTTAAAACTCTTATACCATATTGTAACGTCCTCGACCATCAACCCCACTGTCGGGCAACGCTACTACGCGGAATAACACTTATATAGTATGTGTTTAAATAAATTTAAATGAATTAACACAGAGTAAACACATAATTACTACTATGGTACATAATTAATGGAATTAACAATAAATATCATTGCAACGAAATACATGATAATATTACAAGCATCACAAACATGCATTTTAATTGAAATTAAACACATAATGATACTTGTCTTTGAAACTGTATTAAATCCACCAACTACGTGCAGACATTCCACGAACCTCCTAGCCTTATACTGCACTGCTCATCACTCTCAGCAGTGGGTCACCCCCGAGCTGGGACTAAGCTCCACCCAAGGCAAGGGAATCCTAGACTAGGTTAAGGTTACAGGAAAACTGCATAGAGCAACTGGAAGGATTCTCTCCATGAGACTTCTTACGCCCACTACTAAAAAACTCTCATTCCCCACATGCCTATTCCACTAGGGAGTATACACCTTCACAAGCACATCCCATCGATGCTTCACCTCCCTTTCTGGGTCTCGGCAATAGTCCGAATCAGGAATTCTCAGAGCTCTGTAGCTGGTGTTGGACTCTCTCTGGGAGAAAACCACTTCCCAACAGACTCTCTCACGTGGAGAGAGTTTCTCACAGGCCTGACAACCTGCCTCTTCAACCATGGGCCTGACAACCCAGCTCTTTATCCCCTTTCGACTCAATTCCATCAATGTACGAGTGACACCAACAGTAACTGGTCAACACCACTCAGAAAAACAGAGGGCAGCAACCCAAGAACGGTTCAGGTGCAGACTCGACTCTGCAAGAGCAGATAATCTAGGCTCACAGGAAACACAGGAGACACAGATCAGTCTGTGGGTTTGCCACTGGTTTCAGGTTGCGTGACAAGGAATCAACGTAGAGGTCGAACATAGAGCTCAACGGAATTCACGGAGGATGTGTCAGCTTCTCAGGAAAACATCATTGTTTTCTGGTTTCAAAACTGCATGAGGGTATGTAGAGATCGTACGCAAATGCATAGTAGGACAGATAATGGATGCCCGAATGGAGAACCAACCCCCATCATGGCTCAATTCTTGGGTTAAATTGCATGTGCCTGGGCCGACACATGTCGCCCATGAAGCTGCATGCACTCCATCAAGTATGTGTTCCCTTTTCCAGGAACTTAGGATAAAAATATACCTTTCACACCACTTTGGAATAATTATAAATTATTATTCAAGGACTTAAGCCCTCAATATTAGCCCCTCTTCCAACCTTTCAGCCCCCTTTCCCTTACCTATTATGTGGAAGCTTAGTCCCCTATCACTCTTTCTTCATGTTCAGTCGACATGCAGCGATGTTTATATATTATATTAATGATATGCATAATTACATATACAAAATTAGGCTCCTCGCCTTAACACTTAGGCTCTCCGGCCTAATAAACACATAACCCCACCAGCTTATCAATACTCAGCTCACCAGCCTACAAAACATGATTACAATTCATAAACATAATTACAATTCATAATATAACTGGGGCACTACCGGGGGATATTACAGATAGCGGTGGGCCACCAACATGGTGTATTTCTTTCGGTCTCCTAAATTGAAGTCGTTGTTCTTTAATAGCGGGATCTGTCCTAGCTGACTCCCAACTATGCGTATTCCTTTCGGAATGTACGCAGTGAACATGGCGTACTCAAAATCTCGGGGGATGTTTTCGCGGTTAACAACGCCAACCAAAGGTGGAATATAATCAGGTAGGATCGACGGGATCTTCTTCACATTATCCAGATCATCGCGATGCTTACTTCATTCCTCAGTTATGGGGTTAACACGGCCAAAACAATTTCCAGTCGAAGGGGAAGCCTGCATTCCCCTAGTAGACGAAACTTGAATACCTTCATATATCGGTCTGTCAGCCATTAGCTTCTTAAGGACTTCCTCGACAGAGTTCTCCAGTACACTAGCTTCACCCGACATTCTAGCTTTTAAACAGATAGGTCATGGTAGACAAATAGACAGGCAGGGTAGACAAAAGGACAGGCCAGGTCTAGTTCTAGATATCACAACTCGACACATGGACAATTCTCTTCTTGGCTCAGTGAATCACGGGTAGCAAAAAGTGGTCCCGACGTAGCGACCGACAAGTTAAATAAGCAGGGTATCGTAATGGATCTTCCTATGGCCAAGAAAAGCTTCCATCAATGTAAATTTGTCTGTTATGGTGCAGTCTCAATGTCCAAAAGCAGTCCATAATCCCATAAATGTGTTTTCTAACCGTTCTGGAGCATCATTCTAACGGTCAGGGCGCCTCCAACGATCATATAATTTTGATAGGGAGAAGTCCAATTGTTAATCCCTAAATAGTGGTTCATTACCCCTTAATTGGGGCATATTACATTAGTAATTTTATTTTATTTATGTCGGCTTTAGTCCATTAGTTGTAATTATACCTCCTAGTCTCCTATATATACCAAGGAGACATTTTCATTTGGAATCATCTTGTATTTGGACATTTATGTGGGCATAAGGAGGTTTCCCCCTCGAAGAGGCTTATTATATGAAGTTATCTTTTTTTCAAGGCGTTGAGTACTTATTCTGAGGTTTTTCTATGCTATATTGATATTTGGTTCCTAACATATGGTATCAGAGCTCAAGGTCTTGGGGTTTTGCTGCTACATCTAAGACACCTTGGAATTTTCTCTACAAATTTTTTTCTACAACGATTAAGAAGGAACGGCATGGAGGATATTTAATAGATGAATCAAGGTACATTGGGTTAAAATTTCATCTTCTGGGGCCTTATACTTTCGGAGATACAGCCTTTCTAAGATAGGGTTTTGGAATCATCCTGAATTGAGTCATTGCAGAATTTTCGCTATGAAAAAATTTTTGTAATGTCTCAGACCCTAAAATTTGGAGTATATTCACACAAATTAGAAAGGTATCTTTGGTAACAATTTCAGCTTCTGGGTCATATTAAATTTCTATATACACCCTGTGGAAGATAGGGTATCTTACTAGTCCTATTGACTAGTCTCAAGCAGGTGTTCCGGGTAAAACAATCATAACATCTTCCTAGAGTATCCAAATTGAGTGAGACCAGTTTCATTGGATAGTGGACAGACAATAGTAGTTCTGGTACTAGTTTCATAATTTTATATCAATTATTTTGTGCGGGGAATGCTATACAAGTGAGATCTCCCGAAAAGTCCAAAAATTAGCAAGTTGTGGGGAAGCTACCGTAAATTCCACTTGGCACATCCAATTTTGATCAGACCTGTGGCATTGCAGAGAAGAAATATCAGATACCTACAAAAAATAAAACTTCATACGAAGGGCCAAAATTTTTGAGATACAATAAAAGGAAGATTGTCTAGCAGAACCACCTCAAAATCAAGGTTTAAAGTGATACTTGGCCAACATGCCACCAAAAAAGGGAACTTCTATGCAAAATTAGCCTCCAGACAATCCTACTTGGACTCTTGATGAAGGTGAAGAAATGCACAGGGACATAAATTATTTACAAAAGAATATAGTAACAAAAGATGAACTACAAGAGATGATGGATTCAACGGAAGCTAAGTTGGGGGCAATAAATACTAAGATGGATGGTTTAAAAAGAGAGATCATGGAAGGATTGAAAATTTTCATAATAGAGAGGACACAAGGAAGGTGAATCAAGAAAGGATAAACTCCAACTTTGGGTTGAAGACCAACCACGTTCCTAAGATCGATATGAGGAAGTTTGATGGCAAGGACCCAATCACATGGATACTTCAGATGGAAAAATTCTTTGATCTACATAATGTGCCACATACACAAAATGTACGAATTGCTTCTTTATATTTAGAACCCAACCAATTTGTATGGTATCGATGGCTTTGTTCTCGCAAATCACTCGTCACTTGGACAATTTTCACGGAAGAAATGATAGCACACTATGAGGATACAAGGAGAAATACCTTCTTTAGCCAATT
>JASDQU010440211.1:85250-104929 GCA_032191745.1 Picea mariana | reverse complement strand
AAGAAAAGAAAAAGGTTTATGCTTTAATTGTGACAGCAAGTACAGTAAGGGACATAAGTGTGGTGAGAAGAAATTATTCTACATAGATTGTGGAGAGGAAGAAGAACAAGGACAAGGAAAAGAACCATCTCAAGATGAAAACGTACAAACAATTTCATCTAAAGAGTTGACTCCCACGATATCGTGTAATGGATTGGCTGGAATTAGCACTCCTCAAACCCTCAAGATCAAAGGATATATCAAAAATAAAAAGGTAATATTCCTAATTGATTCTAGCAGTACTCATAATTTCATTCACTATAAATTAGCCAAACCTCTCAATTGCTTTGTATATCCAGCGCCAGAGTTTCAAGTAATGATTGCAGATGGAGGACCTATCAATTTCTCAGGAAAATGCAATAATATCAATCTTACTATGGGGGAATATGCAATGAATAGTCTAATGATTTCTATACCCATGGGTGGTGACGATGTTGCACTAGGAATCCAATGGTTACAATCATTAGGAATGGTGGCTTTTAATTTTCAAGAACTTTTCATGAAATTTTCATTGGAAGGAAAAGAAATTGAGTTAAGAGGTATCACAGGGAAACTCAGTAAGGTGATAAGCTCTAATGGCATGACAAAATTATTGAAAAAGGGGCATCAAGGTGTTATTGCACAACTATTCTCACTAGATGTTCAAAGATATAAGTCATCTATTCCTCTAGATCTCCAAGGGATCATTGATAACCATTCCAAAGTATTTGAAGATATTCCCAAAGGTCTTCCACCCACTCGAAATCATGATCATGATATTTACCTAATTCCTGGGAGTGTTCCTCCTAACATCAGGCCATACAGATACCCTTATGACCAGAAGAGTGAAATTAAGCGCATGGTTGAAGAAATGTTAGAGGTTGGCATTATTAGACCTAGCCAAAGTTCTTACTCTGCACCGGTGGTAATGGTATTCAAGAAATATGGTTCATGGCGTATGTGTCCAGATTATAGAGATCTCAACAAGATCACTATTAAAGATAGGTTTCCCATTCTCGTCATTGATGAATTGTTAGTTGAACTACATGGAGTAATATATTTCACAAATTTGGATCTTCGTTTAGGGTATCATCATATTAGAATGAAGGAAGAAGATATCCCAAAAACAGCATTCCGAACTCATGAAAGCCATTATGAATTTTTGGTCATGCCTTTTGGCCTTACAAATGCACCTTCCACATTCCAAGGGTTGATGAATTCCATTTTCAATCCCTTCCTTCGAAAAATCGTGTTATTATTTTTGGATGATATATTAATCTATAGCAAGTCTTGGGAGGATCATGTGTGACATGTTGACAAGGTGCTACAACTACTAAAGACGCAACAACTATATGCCTAACAATCCAAATTTTTCTTTGGAGTGAAGGAGGTAGAGTATTTGGATCATATTGTATCTCATGAAGGTGTCAAGGTAGACCCTAACAAGATTAAGGCCATGATGAACTGGTCGATTCCCAAAACATTGAAGAATATTAGAGGATTTTTGGGTTTGACAGGTTACTACCGCAATTTTGTTCGACACTATGGAAGAATAGCAACACCTTTAACGGCACTAAATAAGAAGGATTCATTTTCATGGACTCCAGAGGAAACTAAAGCTTTTGAACAACTTAAAGGGGTTATGTGCAAATCTCCTGTCTTAACCACTTCAGACTTCACAAAAGCCTTTATTGCGGAATGTGATGCCTTGGGAAATGGAATTGGTGATGCCCTAATGCAATAAGGAAGGCCCCTGGCTTTTGAAAGTCGACCACTCAAGGGAAAGGACTTACACAAACCCATTTATGAGAAGGAAATGATGGAAATAATACATGCATTGAAGAAATGGTGTCCTTACCTAATAGGTAGGCACTTCAAGGTCAAAACAGATCATGATAGTCTTAAATACTTATTGGAACAAAGACTATCTTCAGAAGAAAAGAAAAAATGGGTAACCAAGATATTGGGATATGATTTTGAAATCTTCTATAAAAAAGGGAATCAAAATGTTGTGGCAGATGCACTTTCAAGAAAGGATGAAGATGTTGAGGCCTTTCTCTATGCTATCTCGATCATCCAACCCAATTGGATAATAGAAGCAAGGGATGAATGGAAGAATGACGAAAAAGTGTGGACTTTCATTCAAAGATTGCAGCAGGATTCCAGTGCATCAGATACATTTACATGGAAAAATGATTCACTATGGTACAAAGATTGCTTATATTTATGTAAGAAATCCCAACTCAAACAAAAGGTACTATTGGAATTGCACAACTCTCCAGTAGGAGGGCACTCGGGATTTTTGAAAACCTACCATAGGGTCAAGAAGGAATTTTTTTTGGGATGGCCTCAAAACTGATGTTCAAAGGTTTGTGGCAGAATGTTTGGTTTGCGAACAAAATAAGGTGGAAAAAATTAAGACCCTTGGTCTTTTACAACCATTAGCCATCCCAAGTCAGCGTTGGGAGGAGGTTTCCATGGATTTCATCACAGGGTTACCAAATTCTAAAGGAAAGAGTGTCAGCATGGTGATTGTTGATAGACTAACCAAGTATAGACACTTTTGTGCACTCTCTCATCCCTTCAAAGCCAGTACAGTTGCCACTGCATTCATGGAGACAGTTCAAAAGCTACATGGCAGCCCAAAGATTATTGTAAGTGACAAAGTCCCATCTACACTAGACATTTTTTGGACAGAATTATTTTCTTGTTTGGGTACTCAATTGCTCATAGCTCATCCTATCATCCTCAATCTAATGGACAAACCGAGATAGTGAAAACATGTTTGGAAGGCTACCTTCGTTGCTTTGTCTCTGATAAACAAACACAATGGTTCAAATGGTTACCCTTGGCAGAATGGTGGTATAACACTTCCTTTCGTACTGCAACAAAAATGAAACCATTTATGGCACTCTATGGATACCACCCTCCTTCCATCACTTCTTCTCTAAAATAAAAATATAAGGTTCAAGCAGTGGAAGATCACATCAAGCATCAACAACAAGTTTTCCAAATATTAAAGGACAACCTGACCATGGCACAGAATCGCGTGAAACAACAAGCAGATCAACATCGTAGTGAAAGAAGTTTTGAAGTGGATTGGGTGTTTTTAAGACTACAACCATACAAACAGATGTCCCTCAAGCAAGCCAAGAAGGATAGTAAATTATCACCCAAGTACTATGGCCCTTATAAGGTGTTGCAAAAGATTGGTACTATGGCATACAAAATGGAGTTGCCTGCATCTTCACGAGTACACCCAGTTTTCCATGTTTCATGCTTAAAGAAGATTATAGGTGAAAAGATCCTAGTTCAAACTATATTGCCAGAACTTGATGAGGAAGGAAAAATCATATTGGAGCTTGAAGCCATCATTGACACAAGAATTCGCCAGCTGAGGAATAGATCCATTTCAGAGTATCTCATTAAATGGAGGAACCTACCGGTTGAATATTCCACTTGGGAAGATGAGTCTTTTATATAGAAGCATCCTGAGTTACTCAAGCGTTGTGGACAACACTTGTCTCAAGGGGAAGGGCATGTTAAGCCCTAAATAGTGGCTCATTACCCCTTAATTGGGGCATATTACATTAGTAATGTTATTTTATTTATGTCGGCTTTAGTCCATTAGTTGTAAATATACCTCCTAGTCTCCTATATATACCAAGGAGACATTTTCATTTGGAATCATCTTGTATTTGAACATTTATGTGAGCATAAGGAGGTTGCCCCCTCGAAGAGTCTTATTATCTGAATTTCTCTCTTTTTCAAGGCATTGAGTACTTATTCTGAGGTTTTTTTATGCTATATTTATATTTGGTTCCTAACACCAATTCTGCGCGGTCTTGTTGTTCTAGCGAGGTTCAAATTCTGTGAACCTGCCTTCTGCGAGGTCCCAATCTACAAAGTCTTCCAGCTGGTCTCTATAGCTTCTTGTAGATTTTCCAACTTAGCTTTCTTTTTATTAGGCTTCCTTTCCTTCTTTCCTGTGATCTAAGTCTCTCTAACTGTTTTTAGAATCCTCTTTCCATTTTTATTCGTATCTTCCCCTAGCGCAGTGGCTTCACACTGTTGAGGTGACCTCAAAGGGTTTGAAGTTAATATCCCTTTTCTTAAGACTTCCTGAGTGGACATACTTCTTTCTTGAATAGATAGGTCCTTCAAACATTTTTTCATTCTATTGGCACAGGGGCAGACCTAGGGTTCAACGCTACAAGAGCGCACCAACAAAACCCTAACTACCGTCCCTTTCAGAAACACCTGTGAAGCAAATGAAGTCTCACCCGAGGTAGAGGCAGGGGTCATTGCAGGACTCAAGTGTCTGCAACCTTATCTGGGACACAGATCTGTGATTATATCGCTTACAAAGAACTTAGCATCGATCATTTGTCAATATTCAACCCTTATTATACTTCGCAGATAGCACAGAGCATCACAACATTCACTTAGATATAAGGCATCTTAGTACTTAGCAACAGTAAAACAGATCAGATCTAGTAGATCAACACTAATCATCTTCATACGTATCATATCTACTATTCATACACATCTAATAAGCACAAAGCATAAATAGATCTATCTAAGTATATCTAAGCACTTAGCAAAAGCAGATATAAGCACATCAAGTCAAGGCACAAAGCATAACACACAGGTTTACGTGGTTCACCCCCACCCTAGGGCTATGTCCACCAACTCTTCTTCTTTGTAATCGTCATCCAATCGGTTACAAGCACAAAGCCACCAAACCCTACTGCGCACAGGACAGAAGATCTGTGCAACCCGCTAGATCCTTCTTCCTTGCGTTATAGCACAAATCCCTCTACAACTTCTTACAGTAACTTGCAATCAGCTTCTGCAAGTCTCATATAGGCACTAAGCTCTTACAAATCTTACTTTCACTTAGCATACATCACATAGATACAATACCATTTCCCTTCTACTAGATGCTTAGATGTCTATTTATACATACAAAATGGGCCTAAGCGCGGGTAAACCCACGGGCCGACATCCCTTACCCATTACATATTCCCAAAACCCTAAAAGGGACCCAAAAGTGGGCTGAGATTCTGCAATCTCCGCCTTATCTGGCGCTCCATCTTCGGCAGGTTGTCGAAGTCCCAAACACGGTCAAATATGACCAAGTGTTCCCAAAACTTGGTCAAGGGCCAACAGGCCCCCAACACTCACCTGTGACTTGTCCCGAGTCACTCTGGTTGAGCAATTCTGCCTCGAACGCCTCGATCTTGGCTTGAGCTGCTTCGAACTACTACAATTCTATTGCCTCTTGCTCAGTGAAATCCTGGGTGAGTGCGTCATTGACTAGTCCTTCTAGGTGTTGTTCTGCTGCACTCACAACCTGTTCAAGTTCTACTCCCTAGTTTTCAACTTCAGTGAATATTTGGCATGCCTTATCTTACACTAGTTGAATTCGTTGAGAAACTTCCATCACTTTACTTTGAATCATGTGGATCTATTGTTGGGCAGTGCATTGCTCTGCAAACCTCTTCATTCTTTCAACTGGTGACAAGGCCTTCAATTGTGCCTGTAACTTATTTGCATGCTACTTTGCTTCTTGGAGCTGCGGCTCCAATGTCTGTAACTCTAGATTCTCCGTGAGGTTTTCATAAGTCTGAGTGCTCTTAGAGATCAGTTGCTTGCACTCCAAGGTAAGGGATTTCATTCTGTGAAATGCGCTGCAAGAAGTTGCCTCTCTTAGGTCTCTGATTTCTTGAGGAGTCTGGGGCACAGTACGAAGTTCTAGGTCTGCGATGCGCTGCTGAAGTTGTTGGATCACTTCTACAAGTTGTGACACCTGTTGTGGAATTCGTTCTTCAGCTCTCACTTCTATGATGGTCATAGAGCGAAGTGCTCTTTTGACCTGTTCCTTTACTTCTAGTTGCTCCGCGATCAACTGCTCCTTGCTCTGTTGTATCTCTACTTTCTCTTTGTCCCACTGTGCTTGAAGAGCAATTTTTTCTTGTGCGGCAGCACTGCACTGCTCGACAAGTACTCATGTACTTATGTCAAATCTTGGATGGCTTGCACTGTCTCTTCCTGAGCTCGTCCAAGGTGAGCTTCAACTTTATCAATGATCTGGTGTAATTGGGTTGGCTCATCTCCTGATTCTACTGTTCTTGTTGTCAAAGGTGCAGTGGAGACTGCGTGGCTAGACTGGAGTGCCTACTGCACTCCTTGGAGTTCAATCTCGATACAATTATACATTTGCTCCTGCTTCGCCTCCTGCTTCTCTAATACTTCCTATGAAGCAACGTTCACAGCTGCAATGATGAAATTAAAATCATCCAATGTGAGGGTAGTCTGCATCTTGGTTATAGGGGTTCTAGGTTTTTTCTGGGAGGAATATTTCCGAGGCGAAACCTTCCTTTTCTTCGACGAGTCATCTTCGTCCCTGGCTGGTGGTACTTCACCTTTCTGGTGTTAAATATATGCACCTTCAATCTCTTCGTCATCAACCCCTTTGTCTGGTTAAATGGACGCAGTCCTCATAGATGTTTTGTCTATTTCCTGAACTTCTGCAAGCTTCTTCGTCTTACTAGGTCCGGGTGTATCATGCGCAGCTTTCGGGTTGTCTGCATCAAACAACTCTGCACGGTTGGCTGGAATAAGAAGGTTCGTCGACCATTCCTTAGTGATCTCTTCGATGTCTTCCTCGGTCAACTTGTAATAGGACTATAACTGTTGCTTGTGCTCATCAACGCGTGCTATTATATAAATAAAGTGGCGGTCCACGCTAAACTTTATGAGCGACTGAAACCTGTGGAGGGTATTTGGGGTCATCTGAGGCTTGGACTGGATGGCTTGTTTAAAATGGTTGTAGTAAGTATGGAAGACAGCATTGGACTGCCACTACTTTTTCATATCATTAGAGTACCACAAGGTACTGAACTTCGCAGCCAAAGGTTCGAAGGGCTCGATGTCGGGGAATGTCGCACCTTCCACCATTTCCCATGTAATGAATGTGATTAGTATGAGGAGCCAGCTAAAGTGGAACTCATGCCCTTGGTCTTGCACTTCTCTGCAATCAAGATCCAGTTGGTTTACAAGGTACTGCACCCAATTCATTTGTAGTCCCTCCACGCACTTTCATGCGAGGTCAACTATGAATCCTATCACTTGGGTGGGCTGGTTCTTGCAAACTATCTTGCCTGCGATTAGCTTACATGCGAAGCACACTGTGCCATTCTAGATAGAGGTTACCTTGTAACCTTGCGTGCCCTTCTCGACATCGCCATAAGTTTCTTTGATTCTATGTGCTAATGCTTGGTCTGAGGTCTTTCCAAGGTAAAAATCCTATGGGTCAGGGCTCTGCATGCTTAGCCATGTGATCTGATTGATCAAGGTCGGATCCACAGTGATGCGATGGTTCAACCATAAGTAACCTCTGTGGTAGTAGGATAACATCATTTTCACGCATGCATTTACTTCCTAGTGTCGGTCTAAGTGAGGGATATTCATCACATTAAGTTGTGTGTATTGCGCGAGGTTCTGGGTCCATGGTTGTGGGATAATCTTTGAATTCTTGCCTTTGGTTCTGTTCATATACTTATGCGGGGTGAGCATGTTGTAAGCCTTCCTATCACCAAGGTTGAAGTCATTGAACTTCAATGCTGCGAGCTTATTCTGGTTGGTGTGAACTAGGCGTATCCCTTTCGAGAGGTACACCATGACCAAAGAATAGTCAAAGTCTCGGAGCACATTGTCCTGGTTGATGGCGTCGCTTAGAGGGGGTAGGTAGCCAAGTAGAATGCTCAGAATCATCTTGGCATTTGCGATATCGTCTCTATGCTTCGTTCTTGTCTCTGTCGCGATTCTGGAAGTTCCTGCTCCGTGAGCAGTCGATGGAGAAGCTTGGACTCCTCCTGTTGATGATGGTTGCACACCTGCAGACATCCTTCTTTCTGACATGATTTTCTCGATCATGAGATCAGCGAGTACTTCCTTTGTAGATTCTTCAAGTGCGCTAAGCTCTTCGAACATACATGCTCGGGGTTAATATCAGGGTCACAATGATCTTAGATACTGCATAGGAATGAACAAAAAGGGCACGATGATCACTGTATACACTTGCTAGTCTGTGGGCTTCAAATTCTTAGTTGGAAAAAGTGTTCTTCGAGCATGGCGCGACGAGATATATAGGCGATCTTGGCAGTGATTTGCTTTGCAATGGGTATGAACCTCATTAATTTGTGTTCCGTCTATTATGGCGTAGTCCAATGGTCTGGTGATGGGCCATCAATGTTTTTTGATCCGTTCGGAGTGGAATTCGAACGGATATATCGGCCTCTAACGGCTATATTTCTTTGCCATGGCGAAGTGGCCTATGTCATTGTTTTGATATCTCGGTGAAGCTCCAATTCTGCAAAGTTTCTTTCTGCGAGGTACCCTCTGGAACCTGTTGTAACTTTTCAATCTTAACCTTCTTCTTACTTAGCTTTCTAACCTTCTTCCCCATGATCTTCATCTCGATGATTCTCTTCTCAGTCTAATTCTTATTTTCCTTGGGCATAGGCACTTCATGTTGCTGAGATTATTTCTTAGGATTCAGGTGTAATACTTCTTCTATGTCTGAGACAGATACTTCAATCTTCTATGAGATCTCTAATGCTCTTGCAGTTTTGACATCTGGGCTTCTAGTGTCAAATAGCTTCAATTTTTTCTCTTGTTCTTCAATAAACTGCGCGATTCTTCTAGTCATGAAATATTTTAACTCTTGTCTCTGTTGTTCTAAAACATCTTCTTCTTCCTTCTTTCTGGCCTTATCTCTTTCAATCCAAGGTTTTCCTAGTAACATGGTAAACAGGGCATTGTCTTCAATGAATTTAATAATATCAAAGTCTTCCTTTGTCGAAGTTCCATTGACTGTCATAGGTATCTGAGCGAGCTTTCCACATTGGTTTACCAGTTTCCCTTTGAATAACCCTATTCCTCTTAATGAAGGGATCATAGCAAGCTTCCCTATAGCTTCCCAAGTTCTTTCTAGCATAATGTTCACTTGTGTCTCTTCATCAAGGACAGAGTCAATGTCGAAGTCTCCTATTCTTGCTTCAATGCATTATTTTTCTTTAAAGATCTCTGATAATCTAATATGTCGGTGATCATTCAAGGTGTCTTTCATCTGTAGTAATACCTTTTCTGATTCTTGTTGGGGTTCTTCCTCTTCTGGATCTACCTTAGGGTTTTCCTTATTCAGATTTATTTCTTCTAGCTTAGCGATCATTCTAGGGCAATCCAATACCTCATGGTCTAGAGCTTTGCAATATAGGCAACTAGATCTTCCACCAGGGCATTCCTTAGCAAGATGTCTCGGTCTTTTGCAACTGTAACAGAGGGTTAACCCTCTCTTTCGTTTAAATGTTCCCCAACTTCTTCTGTACTGCACACCAGGATCATGGTAGCTAGTCTGCAAAAAATTATTTCTAGGATCTTGCATCCATTTATTAGTCCAAACATTCTTTCTATGCATAAGTATAACATATCTATCATTATGCTTATCAGATCTATTCAAATCAAACTTTCTTTCATCTATCAAAGCCCTAGTTTTCAAGCTAGGACAGAATCTATCAAACACACCTAGATCCATGTTCTAGAAACAAAAATTTCCACTTATCTTATTTCTACAGAGCACAAAGCTTCCAGATATAAAAACTTTTAACTATTATTACCTTTATTAGAGTACTAAGCTTACAGATCTTACCTCTTTTCTGCATATCTGACCTCTTTTCTTCAGAAACTTCCACTTTTACCTTTCTTAGAGCACAAAGCGTTCAGATCTTGCTTCTTTTCTTCAGATCTATCCTTCCTTTCTTGGCACAAAGCTTCACGGGTCGAATAAAAAGTTGTGCACTAGGGAAATAGATCTACGCACAGAGCTTCCATAGTTTCCAATTGAATCTTCACACAAAGTTTTTTTTCCCTTAGTTCCCAGCAATCACAGTTTCAGATCCCGGCAATGGAACCATTTGTTGGCACAGGGGCAGACCCAGGGTTCAATGCTACAAGAGCGCACCAACAAAACCCTAACTATCAGCCCTTTCGGCAACACCTGCGAAGCAGATTAAGTCTCACCTGAGGTAGAGGCAGGGATGGTTGCAGGACTCAAGTGTCTGCAACCTTAGCTGGGACATAGATCTGTGATTATATCGCTTACAGAGCACTTAGCATCGATCATTAGTCAATATTTAACCCTTATTATACTTCACAGATAGCACATAGCATCACAGCTTTCACTTAGATCTAAGGTATCTTAGTACTTAGCAACAGTAAAACAAATCAAATCCAGTAGA
This sequence comes from Picea mariana, assembly GCA_032191745.1. Lineage (NCBI taxonomy): Eukaryota > Viridiplantae > Streptophyta > Pinopsida > Pinales > Pinaceae > Picea > Picea mariana. Next base: position 94,607 of record JASDQU010440211.1, on the reverse strand, counting down.
TCAGAACTAAGCATCTTCATACATATTAGATCTACTATTCATACACATCTATTAAGCATAAAGCATAAATAGATCTATCTAAGTATATCTAAGCACTTAGCAAAAGCAGAGATAAGCACATCAAGTCAAGGCACAAAGCATAACACACAGATTTGCGTGGTTCACCCCCACCCTGGGGCTACATCCACCAACTCTTCTTATTTATTATTGTCATCCAATTGGTTACAAGCATAGATCCACCAAACCCTATTGCGCACGGGACAGAAGATCTGCGTAGGCCGCTAGATCCTTCTTCCTTGTGTTATAGCAAAAATCCCTCTACAACTTCTTACAGTAACTTGCACTCAGTTTCTGCAAGTCTCATATAGGCACTAAGCTCTTACAGATCTTACTTGCACTTAGCATACATTACATAGATACAATACCATTTCCCTTCTACTAGATTGTTACATGTCTATTTATACATACAAAATGGTCCTAAGCGTGGGTAAACCCACGGGCCGACATCCCTTACCCATTACATATTCCCAAAACCCTAAAAGGGACCCAAAAGTGGGTTGAGATTCTGCAATCTCTGCTTCGTCTGGCTCTCCATCTTCGATAGGATGTCGAAGTTCCAAAAATGGTCAAATATGACCAAGTGTTCCCAAAACTTGGTCAAGGGCCAACACATTCTTTCAACCTTGATAGCTAATTCTCTTATTTTATGTTCCTCCTGTTTTGTTGCTTCGACTTATCCTCTCGTTCTTCTATTAGTCGGTCTATTTTTCTAGCTATGAAATCCCTTAGTTCTTTCTTTTTCTTTTTTTGTAGCTTCTTCCTCTTCTTTCCTTCTATTCTGATCCTTCTCAATCCAAGTCTTACCTAACAAAAGTGGGAAAGGGGCGTTGTCCCCAACAAACTTAATGACTTCAAATTCCTCTTCATTCGATGTTCCATGAACAATAATAGGTACATTAGTAAATCTTCCACATAGGGTTATTATATTTCCCTTAAACAAGCCTATCCTTCCCAACGAAGGTACCACAGTAGGCTTTCCCAAAATTCCCCAAGTTTCTTCTATCATAATATTCACTTGTGTTTCTTCATCTAAGACTCAGTCTATGTCAAAGTCTTCTATTCTTGCACTTATGCATTGTTTTGCTTTCGGGATCTCTGGTAAACTGACATCTTTACGAACATCCATCGTTTCCTTCAACTGTAATAACGTAGTCTGAACTTCCTCTGATTCTTTCTCTTTATGACTTTCTAATATTCCCTTCGTCTCTTGACTTTCTTCATAGTTTTCTTGTCTCATGTTCATCCTTTCAACTTTATTAATAATCCTTGGACCATCCTCAACCTTATGACCAATAACCTTACAACAAAGACAAATAGGGCCTACCTCGGGACAATCCTTAGCAAGATGTCTCGGCCTTCTGCAATTATAACACAATGTCATTCCTCTTTTTCTTTTAAATATTCTCCCACCTTTTATGTACTGCGCACTTCCCTTAGGATCATAGTGCTAGAACTACAATCTGAAAAAATTCTTTCTAGGTTCCTTCATCCACTTATTAGTCCAAAAACGCTTTCTATGCATAGGAATAACATATTTTTCTTCATTTCCATTAAATTTACTCAAATCAACTCTTTCTTTCAACTGTGCCCTAGCCTTCAGACTAGGACAGAATTGGGGTTATGTTAACACTTAGGAAGTGACATGCATTAGTTTAGTCACCTTATTAACATCGCAGAACATAATCTAAGATAGATCTAGCGTAGTAATAACAAAATCTTATGCACCTTAAACACTTAGCACTTGGCACTGTGGATCAGATATAGCATTTTAACATAAGCCACGCATTTAAGCAACACATGCATATTCATTACACATCTAATCTAAGCACTAAGCAAAACATAACATAGATAACATTGCACAAAGAAAACCATGAGACACCATATATACGTGGTCCACCCCAGTGTGGGGATATGTCCACCAACCACTTCACCTCTTTTATTATGTGCTTGAATCTTACATTCATTCACTCATGTGCACTAAGCCATAGAGTCGAACTTTGCACCAGACAGGAGATCTGCGCACTGAGCACCAGATCCTCCTTCCCAAGCTAGGTGAAATGCACATAACCAAAACCTTATATCATAGCACTTTCACCCTCTATAGAATCATAACCACATACATACATTCCTTTGCACAAAGAAACTCTGTTCACACAGAACTAGATTCACTTCGCTTGCCTGTTTGCTACTTTTACAATACAGTCTTCTTTATTTATATCTTACAAACCCTTACAATAAGGCCTAAACATGGAAAAATCCCATGGGCCGACATCCCCTAAATTCCATTACAAAAACCCTAGAGGACCTTTTATTGGGTCCACTTAACCCTCAAAATCGGTGAGATCCACGATCTCAGCTCCGCCTGGGTGCTCCTTCTTCGAACAATGTGTCAAAGTCCAAAAGTGGGCCAAATTTGACCAAGGTTTCCTAAAAACTTGGTCGAGGGCCAACAGTTCCTCGGTACCTTCTAGTCCAGTCTATGGTCTCTAATGGACACCAATCTGACCAAATTGATTGCCTTCCACCCCAAAATAGATGGCCAAATAGAAGTTGTCAATAGGATGATTGTACATGTCCTACACATGTAGAACTCCAAGCATTTGCGTACATGGGATGAGATCCTTCCATATGTTCAACATAGCTACAATAGATCCCTCTACAACTCTATTGGCCCACATTGATGTAGCTCTACCTATATCATCTTCATAAGAATAGTCCTCCCATGCTTAGACTAAGGCAGATAGAGCAAACAAATTTGTTGAATGAATACAACACATCCAACAATAGGTTCATGATATCCTCCATAAACCCAACTCAAAGTATAAGCAACGACATGACTAGCATTGGGTTCCACAAAATTTTCAGGTTGGTGATAAGGTATGGTTACATTTGTAGAAAGATCACTTCACAGGCCCCCATAGGAAGCTCACGCCACTTTGATATGGGCCTTACACCATCACAAAGGTTGTGGGTGAGAATTATTTTGAATTAATTATTCCCCTTTTCCTTGGCTTGCACCCAATATTTAATATGGAGTTGTTTCAACCATATTTTCCACCCCTATTGGACACTTCGAATGTGGCTTAGAAATTGGTCCCTCCAAAACTCAATCTTGACAACATTGAGAAGGCTACAATGGATTATATCATGGACACCAAGAGGAAGGGAACCTTCCAGCAAAACATGAAACTCTTTCAGGTTGTCAAAGCAGGACAACTTCTTCACCAAGGCAAGTGGCTCAGGAGGAGTGAGATTCAACAAAAGTTTCCCCAATGAGGGAAGTTGACGCAATGGGGACCTTTTCTTTCTAAGGGAGGAGGACTAATCCAGGTGAACATTGATGGCCACCCATCTCTTCCACTGACTCAACATGGTTCTCCATCTTCGTAGTTTTTTTATCTACAGTTATTTAGGTCATAAGCTTTTGGGGTCGTTTTAAGGCCTTAAATGATGTTTTTTGGCCATTGAGGGGCCTGGTTGGGCATGGACTTTCTAGGATTGCCAACAATTGTGCTTCTCAATTATATCTTTTCAACAAGCTATTGTGCACCCCAAAAATATATTGTATGCAAAATTTGCACTCCTAGGAAGTTGACGTATCAACTAGCTACCTCGGGCCCGAAATCCTTTTTAGCGCTTTGTCTCCTAGAGATGGGGTTTTGGATTGTTAGGATTATTACCTCTTAGGGTTTGGTACATTATGTTAAAAATGACATTTTCACTCTTGCAATGGTAGCTTGTGAATGAGCATAGCCGACATCTCTCTCTTCAAAGATAAGGTCCCACCATTCTAGCTAGCTTGTATTACTTCGCATTTTATAGTCTTTTCCTATTTCATTCGTTAATAGAACTTGGGTTTCACTTTATTATTGTGCTCTCTACTATATTTCTATGTGTGTGTGTGTTTCCATTCATATCCATGCCTTTCATTCTATTCTATTTACAACCCAGATTAGTTTCCCTTTCCCCTTCCATAAGTTATTCATCATATCACCTACATCTAACTTAGTGATCTAGGAAATACCTCTTGCCTTAGGATTTGTCACATGTAATAAGGGTTAGGGTTGTACTCCCATGGTAGAAATCAGGCAAATATTAAAATTAACTTATGTTGTGTTGTTGCTAGAAGAAATCACTACGTGTGCATCACCTAATGACTTGTAAATGGGTTAGACCCACCAATGTAAGTGGGCACCTTGCATTGGGATCTGTGTACATGCATTGAGGGACGTGGCATATATACATTGGGATCCATGTACCATCCCTTGAGATTTTTGTACTCACCTTGGGATCCATGACACTACATTGGGATCTGTGTTGTTGACTTGGGGTCTATGTACATGTATACAATCATATCTATAAACATTAGGATCTATGTACTTCATTGGGATATGTGTCACTGCAATGGGACTTGTTATGGTGCATTGGATGATAACAGGGACTCCACATCATCATGTACCACATGGACCATTCTTGGAGGGCGCACTTGCTTTGTTGGATATATATTCCCACACATGTGGCTAGTTATGCCTTGATGACCACAGATGTGTGGTTGTTGAGGTTGTTGGGGTTAGTTATGAGGCAATTACATGTTGTTATGAGCTGGTATGATTTGGTTATGACTCCATTTATACACTTATTGATGGAATGCCTTGTTTATGATGCCACATGTACCACTTGTTTCTAGAGCACCTCACCTTATGTGACCACACATGCTACATGACGTCACCCCTCTTTGAGGCCACTTCATGTTGAGATTCATCATACCTTGCTTCATGGAGTTTCTTGAGGGGGAGAACTTATTTCTAGGCATCATATTGACCATGCACATAATTTATGGAGGTGGTTAGTGTTGACGATTGAAAACATCAATGAAGTTTCACCCGCAAAGTATTGCTAAAGCCTATTATTATAAAAACTAAATAATACTAGTAGGTGGGACCCCCTTGAACTATTGAAGATCAGAACTGTTATTTTTGATATTGTGATGATGTGTGACACGGTTTACATGGTTGACGAGATATTGTACTTGTTGGTATGAGTTGAGCCTTGGAAATGTTGATTCTTTATGTTTTACAGCCTATATATCATTGATATATGTTCTGATCATGCCTGCACAACAAACATGTTAGTAAAAATACATGAAGGGCGGGTTTTGAGAAAGACACAATACTACAACAAATGCAAAAGTAAAGGATCCAATTCTGCAGTTTTACTATACTACATGCATAAAAGACTAAATGATTATGGTTAAATCTAGATAGCAATATGATAGTATACGATTTAATTGAGTTATATTGGGAATATGAATATGGGAGGCGCTTTTGAGAAGGGAATGGAAGTTAATGGTCAAGCGTTTTTAATTGAGTTATATGATCTTTATGCATGGTGATTAGGCTATGGTACAGATTGATCGTGTTATTGGTGATAATTCTATACATGATTTCTTGGATCGTATAGTTGACATATAATATGGGCCAGTTAGAAATTGGATATATGATGTGGATGGTGCAATTCGCAAGAAATTGATGTAGATTCCAACGCAGATTTTAAATTAATGGTTTTAATGAAGGGCTTGTTGGCATGTACTGATGAGTTAATGTAATGTGGGTGGAGGCGATGTGCATTTACTGCACGTCACCTTTACTCCTTCGATGGTCGCCACCCTAATCGGGCTATTGTTCATTCTTGTTGTTGGTTTAAGCTCCGAAATTTTAGCAAGGAGGAATCACTCGGTCGGCTCTCATTTTAGCGAATTCGATTCACAGGTATGTCCTTTTTTTTTGCCATTCTTGAATTTGCTCTGGTTATGAAATGATTATTGGCTCAGGTGTATGGGTTTGTGTTTATCCTAAGCATGCAACTGTGTGAATTTTTTGTGTTTGAATGGAAGATGGATGGGCCTTCCTGTAATATTTCTGAATTTGTAGAGGTTGATGAGTGAGATTGTTGTGGGTGGGATTTTCGGTTTTGATCGGAAAAGCCATAGTGTAGTCAATAGATTGTTGACGTTTCGAATCCAGATCAGGATCCATCTTCCTGGTGATGGCTCTCTGTTACTACTATTGGTTCAATTGGAGGGTTTTTGTTTAAGTCTTGGGTGGAAACTATCTTCATGCATTATTACTATACCTAGTCTCTGGCTTTCCTGGGTTTAATGGTCGAAGGTCTTATGCGTCATTATGTTGTGTTTCAGCTCGGCATTGGTTGTTCCACCACTAAGGGTCACGAAATGAGTGTTTTGTTCTTAACTCGACCCTGTCTCCACCTCAGTACTGTGGTAGTTGGACAAATAACATGAGGGTTATAACATGTGTGCATAAATTAAATTTCCCAACTGAATAAGAGCCTCGTCTTTCTTTTTTCCCCACCATGGATTGTTACCTATCCACAAATGACTCATGTTCTCTCTGTGTGCACACCTTTGGCCTCGAAAGTTCCACTGTTGCGAGGAGTTGGCTTCGTTCCCTAGTGTCGGCTACAAAGTAGACCTTAACCCTCTAGTCTCGACTTTGTAGAGGAGATTGTCGTGCCTGTCAAGTTGCTACAGGTTATCGTGGGTCGAATGTATGGTCGAGTACTGGTGAATACAATTCGCCCAGATTGGTCATATGGCAGTCCTGTTGTTTTATAATTTAGTTATTGCACCTATGATGATGAGAATAAACCCTTCGTTGAGAATTTCACCTTCAAAACTAACAGTCACTGTCCTTATGTTAATACCTCAGTATTGTTACTAGAAAGGGGCCCTGCCCCGATTCAATTGGATGTGTGGGTATGCATAGCTACCACAGCTTGTTCGATTGATTGATTTTCTTCAACAGTGGCAAATTGTTTGGAAGATACATGATCATTGGTTTTTGCACTAATGATTTTTGAATGTTAAGCCATCATCAGTGAAAATGTTTAACGTTGCTCAGGTCGCGTTGGGTGGTTGCAAATAGATAATGGTCATGGTAACTAAGGTTCTCTTTTGGGCCGAACGACTACTAAATTGGATGACTGTGGAAAGGATACCCACTGCAGCCTTGTGTTGTTGGTTGAATAGGCCTGAATGTGCACAACATGGTTGACCACAGTGTGATTAAATCGTATCTCAACGCGATATGTTGAGTTATTATCGTGACTGTGTGTTTGATTGTGTTAAATGGAAATGTTGCACCGTGAGTTTTGTTAGTTGCACACTATGTGTAGTATGGATAGCTTAGTTTTCACACGAAGAGGCACCCACAAAAGTTTAAACTTGTTATTTATTGTAATCAACCAGCTGTTAAATAGGCATGTCAGACGTGTTGGATAGGTGGCCTAGTTTTTAAGTCACGTTGAATTGTTTTTCTTTTACAGTGGTAGAACTGCATTGCCTGGGCAATTTACTCTGTGCATAGCTTGTGTCTAAATGATGGTTGTTGGTTGTATTTTCATTTCAGGCGTGGAATTTGGTCTTGATTATTTTGGTTACTGCATATATATGTTAACCAATATCATTGCGTTTTGATGGTTTCTACTGCAATAATAGTGACTTCATTTGACTTTGAGTATAGTTGTGGATTGAATAAATGCATGGGCAGTGGTTGATTTTGATAGTTACAGATTGGAAGGGTATTGTTCGTAAATTGTTATAAGATGCATAGTGTGTTAAAGGAAAGGAACAAAACCTCTTACAAATTATGTGGAATACTTATTGTTCTATGATGGCACTTTGTTGGATATTTTGGATAGTGAACTAGTTAAATACACATGAATTGTTATTCGGTCATGATGATTGTTGGTTGGTGCATCTAGTCTTAATGTAGAATGTTTTATGGATCACTTGATTAATCTCATGAACAATAAGTGTTATCTTCCCCTCCCATTATCTCATTTTCCGCTAATTACAAATCCTATCACCTTCCCATTTCATTTTTTTTCACCCCATGTTTTGAGATTGATTACAGTCAAGGGAATTTCTGTGTTAAATTGGATGCAAGTGGCAGTGTCTTGTGTGAATAACAGTGAGGTTTTATTGGTTGTTTGACAGTTGATTATTGTTGTCATTGAGCAGTGACCATGTCTTATCCCCTTTCATTATATCATATTTTCTCTCAATACAAACCCCTCACATGTCCCAGGACCCTTTTTCACTCCCCTGCTCATTGATTAACAGTAAACAATTTGTATGGATTGGATTGCATGAGTCTGATATATTCTGAGCCAAATATATTTCATATTTTTAAGAGTTGTCATGTAAGTTTATTTAAAACACTATTTGCTAATCAATCACGCATGCAAGATGAGTTTTTTTCAGCCAAGGAAACAAAGGCAGAGGTAACTGGAACCGAGGCCCAAGAAGGCCCAGGTTCTCCATACATTTTGATGTTGATTTGGAAGATCTTGGCCAATTGTTTCATGCTAGATTTTTTAACTAGATTGGGCAGGGAATAGTCCAACCTATGCCTGAAAGGCCTCCTTTCCAAGCCCTGCAATCCCTCAGTATCCATGTACCTCATCATGTCTCCTTACAATCAGAGGTCCCTGAAAATGATGGATGGTAGGAGATTGTCCACCCAGCAGTCTCCCAACATCGTGGCTGGCCTAACTTGTCCTTGCCTACTCCTCCACCTTTGAACCACATTGCCTAAGATGCCCCTGACCACTCGCCAGTGCAATCCTCCCATGTTAGCAAGAGATTAAAAATTGAATCCCACTATGCACTTGATAAAGGAAAAGTCGTTGTTGCCCCTTCCTCACCCTCTAATGTCTCCAACAAATCTGTGTCTTTCCGGATGCAATTGAGGGACGATTGTTCCCATGTGATTAGCGATATTAAGCCTAAAGGCTCTACACAGCCAAAGGCAAACTCAGGAAAATCAAGAGGTGACAGCAGCAACCAAGGAAGGGTTGCATCACAGACTAGGAAATATGGTTTTTGAGTTTTATGTTATCTATTGTTTTATGACAGTTGACTTCATGGATCTTTGGACAGCATGTTTTATTTTGGATATATGAGTATTACTTTTTGAAACAATTTCAAATTTCATGAGCTAAAATTGCCAAAAGTAAATATGTTGATGGGAGACACAAGGAGGTGTGTTTGCTTAACTAATGGTTATGTTATGATTGTTATGATTGTTATGATTGTCATGAACTAAAAGGAATCACAAGGGGTCCCACCTACTAGTTATTATTTATTTATGACCCTTATTATAATTATTACTTTTCCCCCTAACTAAAGTTAGTTGAGTTTTTTAGTTAACTTAACTAATGAGTTGGTGTAACTACTTCAACCAATTCTAACTTGTTAAAAGCAAAAGGAAAGGG